>JAYJMB010008357.1:0-42469 GCA_036873735.1 Pouteria campechiana
ATATCTGCTTTCTGCTTTTACGTTTCTTCCAACTGTCTCACCTTGTATTGTCACGTATACGAAGCAAAGCAGATGAAACCGAAAAGCTCACGGTGGGGGCTAATCCGCAAGTCTGTTTTTCTGGAATCCTCTTTGTAAAGTGGATCGCATCCGGAGACGGCTTTACTTGCGAGGGAGGAAAGGAAGCATCCTGGATCCTATGACACAATCAATCTGAGCCGTCCCCAGATAGTCCTGTAATTTCTTTTACATGGCCTGACATACACTTCTTATACAATTACATTGAATTTGAAGGATATTTATCTTATGTTTAAAAATCAATTGGACGACTATGATTATCTATGGCTGGGGCCGATCTAATCGAAGCGGAGACGGACGCTGTTAGTCCGTATATCTGCGCTGAACCCGAGACATGTTTGGGAAACGAATGGGAGAGCCACACGCCGGCGGGGCTTGCACGAATTGCCGGTTACGCCTGGCCGGCCTTTGCACCTTAGTTTGTGGCAATAAAATTACGATTGTGCCCTCGAGCATCTGGCACGTTTATTACGGGTTTGACACATGCTCCGGAGGAAAGCGTGGTTAATACGCATGCATTGGGACGTTTTGGCCCATTTTTATGACCTGTTGCCATGGAATTAAAAATTCTATTTTCTGCCTCTTAATTAAAAGTCTTGTTAACGGTCCAATACATAATTTAGGATTGCCGCGTACCGTCAATCGCTGTCCACCAGATTGCAAGCTCGCCCCTCGCGTCCAAGTCATGTTACCGAGCCGACCACAACCGTGACACGAATGGGACCCACAACCATTGACAATCAAATCCATCTTATTTCTTCATGCCCGATATTCCTTCGTGCGAATAATTAATAAAGAAATGCAATCCTAAAAAAAATAACGGATAACATTAAAATATATGTATGTTTAAATAAATAGGAAATAAAATATATGAATTTTCTAATAAAGATATAATTTCTACTGTTTTTGTTTGGTGTAACCCACTTTAATGTCTTATTTGGAGGATTTTTAATATTAGATATTAATTTTGTAGGTGGGAGCCGGTTGCTTTGTACGGCCATGATTTGGATAGCTGCGTGCGCGTTAAAGCTTGGGTCTGAAGGGAAGCATTTGTATCGTCTGACACGTCCAACCGTCGTATTATTCCCACACGCCCGTGGTTGATGATACGCGGCCAATGGTAAATTATCTGTGATTGGAGGATAATGATTCAAAGTTTGTGCAAGTACTATCCATTGAAGGACCTTGCTACATCTACTCAAATATTATATTACCATACAATTCATGTGATTTATTCATATAAATAATCTATTGAATGGTCTTTACCATTCATTCATATAAAATAGTCATTCATATAAAATAGTCGCTTAGGTTGAAGGACCTTAGGTATCAATGACTTTCTTCTAGGATTTCCTTTTATCTTTCTCTTCCACGGCACCAACATCTATCTCTCTAATTCACGTTCCTAGATGGTGATTTAGAAGGAATCTCACTAGCCAGAGCAAGCATAAAAACGTTGGCCTACTTTCATGATCAACTTGCATATAATTGTCATACCTTTCCAGCCGCTTATCATCTTCTGTTTGTTAGACGCACATAGTGCAAAGATCACATGGGATATAAGACCCATTGTCACGCCCTGACTCCAAGAATAACATAATTAACTGTCATTCATAAATCTATGGGTAAATCTCCCAAGATCTATCACACTAGAGATAGAATATAATCATAAAAGTAACCATAATAATTCATTATTAAGAAAAAATATTATATTATCATATAATTCATATGATTTATTCAAGTACAATTCTTTAATTAAAAGTGAAACATAACAACTATTCTTTCTGAAAACAGTATCACAGAAAACTTTGCTACATCTACTCTTATGCTATGACTAATGTTCTCCACGAATAGTATTCTTTGAAAAGGAGTGAATAATATTGGAGTGAGTCACAATAATTTAGTAAATAATATAGATGTGGCTAACACATGTGATAAAAATATTAATTACATCATAACACATTATAAATTGTCTAGTTTGATTGGCCACAACATCAATCCAGGGAAATATATATTATCTCTTTTATATTACTCATTCAAACCTCTCTACTTAACTATTATTTCGTCAGATTAACATGTTAGATCATGTCTTTACTAGTTTAGTGGATCTTATCATCATATCTATTTACTTAAATCTCCTAATATGGTTATCATCAAACACATCAATATCTCAAATTATATCCTAATTCGTTTAGTGGACAATCTGACTCTTCTATTGGGTCTAGAACGTCCAAAAATCTTAAGATTAACTATTCAATTATTTAGATTAGAGATAATGAGGTCCATAAATCAATAAATCAAATCTTACCACTCATCTTCACATGATTTAACCATCTTTTGAACAATCTAACCCTTTCATTAGATCCAAAATGATCAACAACCTTAAGATTGACTATGTTATCGTCCAAATCAAATATCTTAGGGTCCATAAATCAATAAATGAAATATGATCATTCAATTTCACGTGATCAAGTAACCTTTTGGACAATCGGATGCTTCCATTGGATCTATAATGTTTAAAAATTCTAAAATTAACTACTTGATCATCCAAAATAGAGGTCGGATGGTCAAGATAAAACAAAATCAAGTTGGGCCGTCTGTACATCGCCAACAGAATCCTGCCTAGGCCAGTAACTGTGCCATTGGTGTTGGGACCGCTTGCTAATCGCCTGGGCTTTGTCTACTGGGCTTGGTCTAATGGATGCTCGTCGCCATCGAATGGGCCTCTCGTGGGCTTCCACTGTGCTGGGCTTGGCCTAGCCTGGCCTGGTTGCTGACACCGGGTGAAGCTTGGTCGTTGGCTTGCTTCAATTTTTAGGCAGCAGGAGCTGCCAGGGACTTTACATCCCAAATGATTTTTTTATCAAAAGTTCAACCTTTTTTATAATTATTTTAACTTTCTAACTTAGGCATTAATTTCTTAAAATGTTTAAAAAGATACCCTAATCATCTAATGTGGTCCACAAGTGATCCATGGTCCAAAATTTCTAGATTTATTATTTTTTTTAATTTTTATATTTTATCAAATTTAACCAACTAAATAAATTCATCTCAAACGAAAATTTTTATCATAAGCTAATGTCAATGTTTAGAATACATCCAACGGTTCAGATCTTAAAAATGATAATCACAACAAAAATTCATTTTAACATTTATGTCATCCTTACTGTTCACAAAGACATCATCCCTTTTTAAATTAATTTTTAAATTCTTTTTTCTTTTGTTAATAACTCCTCATATTAACAACATTTCATGAATCTGAACCATGCAATGTACTCTACATAATAAGAGCTTTAATTCAAGCTCAATATTCAATATGAAATTCTATTACATATAAAATTTGATAAAATTCAAATTTAAATGATCAAAAATATATTTCTTCAATTAAATAGTCATTTTACTTCCAATTTTCATAAAATTCACATGATACGTATATTCACAAAAACCAAACATCATCAACAGGTCTGATCATCAAAATAATATACATATTTACCAAAATAATTTTATTTTTAAACTCAATGAAAATGAATATTATATAATATAATTTTGGTACACCAGCATAATATGCATATTAACATTCATCTCAATTAAAATATGCTTTATATGTATTTAATTAGTAATATGATCCAACATGATTATCATATGTAAAGTATAGATACAACTATCTACTTATTTGGAAATGCATGTCAGAAAATCCAGAAACAGAGTCTCCTCCTCATCTCTTTCCTTCTCTTGCTGTCCTTTTCTCTTTGCTACGCCTTCTTCTCTCTCTCTCTCTCTGTGTGTAATACTCTTTTTCTCTATGTAATGATGCCTCGCTCAGCTTCATCTTGTCATGACAGGAATGCAGCCCTACTTATCAAAAGATAAGGAAGGTCACATTGCATAAGCCTTTGCTAATGAACCAGCTAACATCTGATTAATGGCAGACATTATTTGTGTTGAAAAATAATGCCACACACCAAACCCAATCATGCTGCCGACACTATGATTATCGCATTCTCCCCACCTTATAAAATTTCCATCCTTAAAACTTTAAATACATCTGGGGAAAAAGGTAAATCAGGATAAAGTTGCCGCATGTCTTCCTCAAGTTTTCATGTGGATTCTTTCTCATCGTGGTTGCTCCACTAAACCAAAATATGCTTTATTGTCTTCCCCCTTAACTGTCTGTCATAAACATTGAGTATCTGAACTAGCGACTCTTGATATGTTAGGTCCTCTTCAAATTGAAATAACTTTGCATGTAACACATGAAAAGAATTTGTTATGTATTTCCTCAATTATGAAATGTGGAATACATTTTGGACTCTAGATAATGAAGGCAATAAAGCCACCGATATGCAACTCTATCAATTAATTCTAGAATCTCAATGGCCCAATAAAATGCGGACTTAGCTTTCCCCTCACTCCAAACTTCATAACTCCATGAGTAGGTGAGACTTTTAGTAATACATGCTCTTCAACTATAAATTGAAGATCTCGATTGGCATATTTTTTTTTGTTTATTTTGGGCAGCTTCAAGATACTTTTTTATCAGCCTAACTTTTTTTTACCACCTGTTGCATTATTTCAGGTGCTAGCAGCTTTCACTCGCCAACATCCTCCCAATATAGTGACATGCAACACTTCTTACCATATAATGCCCCAAATGGAGTCATGTCAATACTTGCTTGATAGCTATTGTTATAGGCAAATTCTACTAATGGCAAATAACAATCCCAAGAACTTCCCATGTCTAAAACACAGGCTCTTAACATGTCCTCCAATACTTAGATTATCCTTTTGGATTAACCATCTATTTGAGGATGATATGCAGAGCTCAGGTGCAATTTTATCTTAATTGCCTTTTACATACTTTGCTAAAACTTTGAGATGAATCAGCGATATCTATCTGATACAATTGAGATAGGTACACTATATAGCCTAACAATCTCTTGAATATATAATTTAGTCATCTGAGCTGCATTGAAAGTCATTTGGTATGACAAGAAATGAGCTATCTTGGTAAGTCGATTCACAATAACCTAGATTGTATTACAATATGGTTGAGTTCGAGGTAAGCCAGCCACAAAATTCTGTATGATACAATCTCACTTCCATTCTAGAATCTCTAGTGGTTATATTAAACCTGTTAGCCTCTAATGATTAACTTTAACTTACTAACACACTAAACACTGAGCAACGAACTGAGCAATTTTTCTCTTCATATTATTCCACCAAAAGCTTCATTTGAGGTCTTTATACATTTTAGTACTATTATGATATATGAAAAATCTTGAACGATGTGCCTCTTTTAGGATCTCCCTTTGGAGACTATCCACACTAGGCACTACTAATCTATTAAGGAATAATAAAATAGCATTACGTCCGTATTGAAACTTAGTCTGCTCTCCTCAGTCTAGTTTGTGGCAAACCTCTCAAACAAATGGATTCAGCTTCTGAGTTGCCTTAATTTGATAAATAAGAGTCAGCTTAATTTACAAAGCACTTACCTGTATCACTCCTTTTGAAAGCAATACTTCAAGTTGCATTTGTCCAACCAAGCAAGAGATTTATGAGAAAGCCTGATAATATGATGTATTATTAGGATTAACTCCGCATTGTAAAATTTATTTAATGTGAATTTATATAATTGTATAAAATTATAAATGATGTATTGAAAAGGTGGATTGACATGTCTTAGTAGATGATGTATAATAATATTGTGATAACATGATGTATTTTCCCTAAGGTGTAGTACCATTATAGTGTAAGATAGGTCTTAGGCTGTGGATAAAATGGGTCAATTTAAATTATTATTTTATATTTATAAATTTAAATTGTGTAATTGATAAATAATATATATCAGGTTCTACTCTTGATATTTTAGGAGAAATGTTATCAAATTTTTAGTAAAAATCTTAGTAGAAATTAGATAAATTAGAAAATGGGACCCAATCACCCCACCCTAGAAGTGGAGAAATTTATGTATAATTATAGTAAATTTACAGTGTAAAATAGAGTAACAGCCCAGGGTGGGAGGGGCATTACTAGAGAACTACTCTTGCATGGGATTTACGACTCAAAGTGTCTGCTACCAATTGGTTTTACCAGGATGATAATGAATGATGACATCATAATCCTTTAACAACTCTAATAATCTCTTTTATCTGAGATTCAGCTCTTTCTGGAAGAAAATATACTTTAGACTTCCGTGATCTATTTTCTCGCCATACAAATAATGTCGTCAAATCTTCAAGGTAAACATGATTGCTGTGAACTCCAAGTCATGCGTAGGATAATTTTGCTTATACGGCTTCACTTGAAATGACGCGTATGCTATCACCTTACCATGTTGCATAAGAACACACCTGAGTCCTTTTTTGGAGGCATTACTATAAACCACAAATTTACCTCTGCTATTTGGTAAAGCCAACATCGAAGCTGTGGTTAATTAGTTCTTCAACTCTTGAAAACTCCTCTCACATTCATCTGTCAATACAAAGTTTGTATTTTTATGTGTTAATCGCATCAAGGGCACTGTGATAGAGGAGAAATTTTTCACAAACCATTTATAGTAACCTGCCATCCCTAGGAAACTATGGAACTCAATTACAGTAGTAGGCCTCTCCCAGATCACCACTTCCTCAATCTTTTGAGGGTCAACAGAAACCCCTTTACCACTGATTACCTGTCTAAGAAAAGAGATGTTATTTAGTCAAAACTCACACTTTTTTGTAGTTTAGTATACATCTTTTCCTTTCTTAGAATATGAAGCACATTTCTCAACTGCTCTACATGCTCCTCTTTACCTTTGGAATATACTGAGATATCATCAATGAATATGACCACGCATTTTTCTAAGAACTAACAAAATACCCGGTTCATTAAATCCATGAAAGCTACCGAAGCATTCATCAGTTCGAAAGACATTACTAGGATTTCATAATGATCATACTGAGTGTGAAAAGCAATTTTCAGTATATTTTCTACTCTAACTTTTAACTAATATTAGCCATATTGAAAGTCAATTTTAGAAAAGATGGTTGATGATGATCAAATTATAATTCCTCGCAAGTGCACAAGTGTATAACAGTATAGTGTGCAAAGCAAGGGTCGATCCCAAAAAGAACTGTCAAACTGATTCAATTATGTCTAGTTACTAAAAGTAAGTTATCCTAAATCAACAAGATAAATTAAAGACTAAGTAATTAAAAGTGTAATGTAAGTGTAAAATATCAACAAATGACAAATATCTCTTAATGTTATTCCATTTTTGTTTTCCTTCTTCTTTTTGTACTTGTTACAATAGGATAATAGAAAATAATGATATTAAGTAATGTAAAAGAGAAATCAGGTTGTAAGAGTCTGGGGATTTGACTTCACCACTTAATGACATTCATTGTTGTTGAGATATTGGTATTAATTCAGCATCTTAGGTTTATTCTATCCACTATATGATTATTATCGTTAGGCGTTCGAGTTTAAGTTAAGTATTTTCTCTCATTCTAATTACCTATGAGGTGTAGTGTAATTGAGATTGAAAACTCATAAAGGTCAAAAGAATTTTAATGAGCCAAGCAGAATAGTTTAGCATATGACATCTACCTTAAGCATCTATTCATTCATTTAAAAAAGCACAATACATGATTTAGTATATAATGTCTAACTTAACCACATACTTAAAGATAATTAAGCTAATGCACATAATTGGTGATCAGATAATTAAATAAATCAAATGATTACATTATATATAATGAATAAAACAAGATGATATTGAATTAATAAACCAACAATCTCTATTAATAATGAATATCAAAGAGGGCTACATCATTGCTCTAGAAAAATGAATTTAGTTAATAATGAAAACATAAATAAAACTCTTTGGAATATGCATTATTGCAGAACTCGAAATCCTTATCTTGTTCCCTTGAAAAACTTCTCTTCTTGTACTGCGTTGTGTTCTCTCTTCCCTTTTTTTTTCATGAATGTCTTTAAATAACCTAAGCAGCAGGGTTTTAGTAGAACTCCTCTATGAATTATAATTCCTTTGCACACAAAGATCCTCTTTTAAGAATAAATCTATCTTTTCACATGAACAGATAGCTTCCATGCATAAAAATAAGAGTTCCAAAATAGATAGAATTGTTACACAACTGGTTTCCAAAGATACCTTCGAAAAACTACAACAGCTTACGCATTCCAAACTTTAGAAAATTTTAGCAACTTGTGTGGAGGAATTTGCTTCCAAAGATAACTCAAATAATTGCAAGTGTCGATCATTATGAGACCCATTGGTAAAAATACATTGTTAATTTTTAAAATCATAGTTTGAACAGCAACATCACATTCAACATATATAAAATTTTCATGTTTCACACTTCTATTTCATCCCAAAACTGTTTTTTGCACTTTCCGAATCTGCTTTATCTATGGATAGTCTATAAATAAAGTTTTGCCTCCTGTAATTCATCTTGGAGAAATCTACTTACTATAGACAAAGTTCTTCTCTAGCAAATGAATTTCTTTTTACTACAGATAAAGTTCTTCTCCAACAGATAAATCTTTACGTACTACAGACAAAGTTCTTTTGGAGATAATTTTAGTATTTCAATCATAATTTTCTCTTATGAATTTGGAATTATACAATTCTTTTTGCATTGGACAAATAATTTTAGGGGCTATAACTTTCATGTTGATCACTTTATTTGAATTATTCATCTTTTATATAAGTCATGGACCTCAAAGTGATGTCTTCTGTCAGATAAAGTAGTAAACGAATGTGATGCTCTAAAGACAATTGCACTGTTTTAACCATAAATTTATCATAAACTTAGAATTATGTTATTCTTGATAAATTGGGAACAAAGGCTAAAACTTTTATATTGAATACATTTTCCAAATATGACTGCATCAGTCCCAAAAATTATTTTAAAGTGACACATTATGTAATATTCAATTTCATTTTACAGAATTTTATGTTTGCAATAAAACAAACTTTGTTAAGTGCAATATTCACTTAAATGTCATTATAAATAACTGACAATACATTAAAAGGGGATCTTAAACATGTGAATTTAGATATAAAAATATGATATATTATGAGCTTATTAGTCAATCCTTGCAATTGGTTGAATAAAACATCGATGCACGATAGAGGATATTTATTCTTGATAGTCACCTTGTTCGGTTTCATATAATATAGGCATAGTCTAAGACTACTATCTTTCTTTCCAACAAAAAGAACTAGTGCTCCCCAAAATGATATACTAGGGCAAATGAACCCTAGGTCAAGCAATTCTTACAACTGCCCTTTTAGTTCCCTCAACCTAGCTAGAGCCATGCGATATGGTGCCTTGGAGATTGGACTTATCCCAAAGACTAAGTCAATAGTAAATTTAATTTCCCTATCAAGAGGTATTTAGGCAACTTATTTGAGAAGACATTTAAAAATTCCCGCATCGCAGGAATATCCTCAACCCTTAGTTTCTTCCTATCAACTAATACGATTGCTACCGGTAAACCTTATTATCCTTGTCTCAACATTTTCGCATTGTGAATAGTTAACATTAAGGAACCTTTCTTCGATTTCCTTCAAAGACAAACTTAACATGATCCGTTGAACGGATTTTAATCTTCCTCTCTTGGCAGTCTATACTCACTACTAATATGCTCATGCAGTCCATGCCCAAGATAACATCTAAATCTTTCATAAGCATAACTATTAGATCAACTAAGATCACTATCTCTCTTCTCTCAATAGGACAAGATAAACAAATATGATTTGTGATCAAACTATCACCTATAGGTAATACAACCAATAGATTCTCAACCATCTTTTGAGAATGTAAAACATGATCTCGAACAAACTTAGATGCTACAAAAGATCTATTTGCTCAAGTATCAAACAAAATACAACAATAATATCAATAAAGTCAAATAATACATGTCACTTGCTTGCTAGAGCCTAAGACTGCTCTGGTGTTAGAGCAAAGACTTGAGTGGTATGCTAACCACCTTACTGCTATGGTGTTGTTGCTCTGCCTACTGCTTTGGTCCGTTGATGTTATTGTAGCTGCTGTCGTTGTTGTCCACTGGTCAAAGGGAATCAACATTCCCTAAAGTAATGATCAACTTCTTCACAATGATAACAAATAAAATCAACTATATACTCCTTAGCTTGATGACGCATCTGACCGCATTTGAAACAAGCATCTCGTCAGAAAATGCACTGTCCAAAGTGAAATCAATTGCATTTATCACACTTTTTGCGAGGTTTGCTTCCCTTCTTAAATTTGGATCCTTGTCTAGAATACTATACTTCCTACCTCTTAACTGACGGTTCTTCTCTTTCCGAGGAATCCTTGCGTTTTCCAAGAATTCACATTGTCTCTTTCACCTCTTTCTCAGTAAGCATAGCATAGTCCATTATCTGCCCATAGGTTTGACATTTGAAAATGTTTTACTTTAGCCTTGATGCCTGTTGCCAAACCATCCTCAAACTTTTGCCATTTTGCCTCCTTGTTTACAATAATATCTGGAGCAAATTAAAGTAATACAAAAAATTACATCTCATACTTGGCCATTATCATCGACCCCTATCTTAGCTTAACAAACTCTTGAGCTTTCTTAGCTTGGAGGCTCGAAGGAAAATATTTCTCATAAAAATTTTTCTTGAACATGTTCCAGGTGATCTCACAGTCCCAACCTTCTAATATTCGCTTCCATTAGTCCCACCATCGATGAGCATCATCCACCAACGAGAGCCTGCAAGACACTTTTTATACTTCTGAGCAATTTAGAAAGTCAAACGTATTGCTTATAGTATCGAGCTAGTTTTCAACTGCCATGCTATTTTCCCAGCAAAGTTGGAGGGTTTAGGCGGTGAAAAGGCAAATCTTTCAAAGTGCTGGTCTTTTTGGAAGCTAGCTTATAGCATTTTCCTTTTCCTGCAAACTGAGATTCCGCAGTTTGGTCCAACTACCTTTCTGTTGTGCCTTCCTGTCCATCTGCTGGAGCTTGCTCTGACCATTGTCCTGCATCGGTTCTTTCACCAGCAATCACATTCTTCTACTCTGATGGTCTAGCCCTTTGCCCGTGATTTGGCTAATGGTCATATCGTTATGATCCCTCTCTTTGTCCCTCAGCTTGGGTACCATGCATCTGCCAAACCTGCTCAGTCGATAGAGTTGGGGGTATAGTTACGATAGTCTAAGGCTGACCTACACCTAGCCTCACATTAAGTTGCTAGAACTAGCCCATTATCTCTTGCCTAAGCATCGCTAATTTTTCTTGTTAAATATTCACCCTTTCTATCAAGGTTGTCAAAGTTGGCCTTGCTTCCTTACTTACTCTCGATCAACCTTAACCTTAGTTCCTACCTCAGCTAGTCCCTTCTTTGGACTACTCTGGTTATTTCGGCATTGAACCTCTCTCTTGAGAATTCTCCACAAGGTCCATACTACATGAAAAATACAATAAACATTATATTTTAAATAGGATTTATTTATTATCTTATCCTTTCATAATCAAAATCTCTATTTTTATTATAAAGAATCCTTAATACACGCATCTATTTATGGCACTCATGTATACCCTAATCTCTTTTATTTGAGTTTTAGATTTTTTTATTTATTATGTCTGTCTTTAATTCAAGTGGGATTTGCTATGATATCAATTGTCATGCTCTGACCCCAAGAATAATATAATTAACTATCATTCCTAAATCAAAGGGTGAATCTCTCAAGATCTATCGCACTAGAGATAGAATATAACTATAAAAGTAACCATAATAACTCATTATTGAGGAAAAATATTATATTACCATGCAATTCATATAATTTATTCAAGTACAATTTCTTAATTAAAAGTGTAACACAACAACTATTCTTTCTAAAACCACCATCATAGAAAACCTTGTCACATCTACCCTCATGCCACGACTAATGTCCTCCATGAACAACATTCTTTGAAAAAGAGTGAATAATATTAGGGTGAGTCACAACAACTTAGTAAGTAATATAAATGTAGTTAGCACATGTGATAAAAATGCTAATCACATCACAATACATCATAAACTGCCTGGTTTGACTGACCACAACATCAATCTAGGAAAGTATATCTTATTCCCCTTATACTAATCATTCAAACCTCTTAACTTGACTATCATTTCGTCAAATTAACGCCTTAGATCATGTCCTTACTAGTTTAGTAGATCTTATCATCATATCTATCCACTCAAACCTTATGATTTGGTCATCATAAAACACATCAACATCTTAGATCATATCCTAACTGGTTTAGTACACCACAACATTACATCTGTCTGCTCAACTTGATGATCTGGCTACTATTTGAACAATCTGACCCTTCCATTGGGTCAAAAATATCTAAAAATCCTAAGATTAATTATTCGATCATTCAGATCAGAGATCATCAGGTCCATAAATCAATAAATCAAATCTTACCATTTATCTTCACATGAGTTGGTCATCTTTCGAACAATTTGACCATTCTATTAGATCCAAAATGTTCAAAAATCTCAAGATTGACTATGTGATCATTCAGATCAAATATCTTGGGGTCCATAAATTAATAAATCAAGTATGACCATTCAATTTCATATGATCTAGTAACATTTAGACAATTTGACCCTTCCATTGGATTCATAATGTCTAAAAATCCCAAAATTAACTACTTAATCATCCAAAATGAAGGTTGGATGTTCCAGAATCAATCTGGGCTATCTGCACACCGCTGGCGGAATCCTGCCTGGGCCAGTTATTGGGCCATTAGTGCCGAGCCAGCATGCCTGGAATTCCTGCTTGGGCTTCATCTACTGGGCTTGGCCTAGTGGATGCTTGTCGGACATCGTCCGTCATCGTCAATGGCTAGGCCTCACATGGGCTTCCGCTTGCCTGGCTGGCCTAGCCTAGCCGCTCACACAAGCTGAAGCTTGGTCGGTGGCCTAACTCAATTTTTGGGCAGCTTGAGCTACCATGGACATTACATCCCAAATAATTTTTTATTATTATTGAAAATTCAACCTTTTTGATAAATATTTTAACTTTCTAACCTACGCATTAATTTCTAAAATGTCCAAGAAGATACCCTAATCATCTAATGTGGTCCACAAGTGATCTGTGGTTAATAATTTCTAGATTTATTAAATTTTTTAATTTTCATATTTTATCAAATTTAACCAACTAAATAAATTCATTCCAACTTAAAATTTTTACCATAGGCTAATATCAATGTTTATAATACATACAATGGTAGGAGTGTTCATGGGTCAAGTTTAGGGTTGTCCAACCTTAACCTTATGTGTAAAATATGTATTAAACCCTAACCCCTATCCTACTTTTAAAACTTTTGCTCAACCCTTATCCTAATCCTTCAGGTTTGGTTTGCGTTTAGGCTTTTAATACACACCTAAACATAAAAGTAAAAAGTAATAGTAGAACAAAAGAAATAAAGAGAAAGAAAGGAATAATCTGGTAAACAAAAGCTTGCATCATACACAATACCAATTATCACATGCACCTGTATATGCATATGCAAGTCAACCTATGCAAACAAGCTATTTAGAGAGACAAAAGGATGTAATTCCATCCTTCCAAGTCAACTAAATATAAGATCATGCATTCATATATCTTGTTATAAGACTCCAAGTTTTCAAATAAAATAAATCCATAGATCTATTACATATAAATACACACAAAGTGATATTTGAACAATTACAATATATCTTATAAGCTAATACAAAACATTTATTGCAATTGTCATCATCACCTAAGACTTTTCCCAACTAACTAGGTTCAACTAAAAAAATCCTCTATTCATTCCATTTACTTCACCAAGTAAGATTACCTTTGTTACCTTGATCACAAGGACTTGGGTTCGCGTTTGGTGGCAATGTATTGGTTGGACCTGGCTAAGATTTATTCTCTATTAGATGGGGATTGGGGAGAAAGAATCAAGAGAGACAGAGAGAGAGGGAGAGATGTGATCATGCAAGAGAATCGCTTGTGTGCGTGCAGAGAGAGAGAGAGAGAGAGAGAGACAAAGTGAGAGAAATAGAGAGAGATGGGAGAGAGACAGAGGGAAATAGAGAGAGATGGGGATTGGGGAGAGAAAATCAAGAAAGAGAAACACAATGAGAGATGGGAGAGAGAATCGATGGAGAGAGAGAGAGATGAAAACAAAGAGGGAGATGGGTTTCCTTTCCTCGCTGCAATAGGAGAGAATGGCCGATAATGGATGTCACAAAATTGACACAGAGAGAAAGAGGGATGGGGAGAGATGGGTTACCTCGTCGTTAACCATCAACCATCCGCCGATCAACTCTTTCCACTTCGGCGATGCTTCCACTTGGTGATTTATGGCAAGAATGGGAGTGAGACAGGAGAGAATGGGAAAGGGGCAAGCGTCGTGGGTATTTAGCGATGCTTCCACTCAGCGTCTTAGCGGCAGGAATGGGAGCAGGGCTGCAAGAGAGAATGGGAAAGGGGTAGGGCATCGGGGGTATTTGATTTATTTTTTAACCACTACCGGGTTTGGGTTTGGTCCGGGTACCCAAACTCTGAATCTGGACCGAACCCACTACTGACTTAGGCTTGGATCAGTCTATACCTAGTTTTGAAATTTTTTAGAATTTTAAAACCCAACCCTAGCCAAATTAGGGTTCGATTCGGGCGGGTTTGGCATACTCCTATACAACGATTTAGATCTTAAAAATGATAATCACAACAAAAATCAATTTTAACATTTACATCATCCTTACTGTTCACAGGGACGTCATCCCTTTTTAATTTTTTTTTTCTTTTGTTAATAACTCCTCATATTAATAATATTCCATGAATTTGAACTATGCAATGTACTCTACACAATGAGAGCTTTAATTCAAGCTTGATATTCAATATGAAATTCTATCAAATATAAAATTTGACAAAATTCTATTTTAAAAGAACAGAAATATATTTCTTCAATTAAACAATCATTTTATGTCCAATTTTCACAAAATTCACTTGGCACGTAAATTCACAAAAACCAAACATCTTCAATGAGTCTGATCATCAAAATAATATACATATTAATGAAAATAATTTTATTATCAAAATTAATGAAAATGAATATTATATTCTTTAATTTTGTACACCCGCGTAACATGCATATTAACGTTTATCTCAATTAAAACATACTTTATATACATCTAATTAGTGATTTGATTGAACATGATTATCATATGTAAAGTATAGATACAATTATTTACTTGTTTGGAAATGCACATTGAAAAATCTAGAAACAAAGTCTCCCCCTTCTCTTTCTATCCTTCTCTCTTTGTAGCACCTTTCTCTCTCTGTGTATGTGTGTGTGTGTGTGTTCAATACTCTTTTTCTCTATATAGCGATGACTCGCTCACCTTCATCTTATTATAACAGAATGCAACCCTGCTTATCAAATGACAAGGAAGGTTGCGTTGCACAAGCCTTTGCTAATGAACCACCTAACATCTTATTAATGGTAAGCATTATTTGTGTTGAAAAACAACGCTACACACCAAACCCAATCATGCTGTAGACACACCTCGAACTGGTTTGTTCACTAGTCTGGTCAAACTAATTCCATTCAATATTAAATTTTTAAAAATTTTAATATTATTAATAGAATAAAAGGATGAATTAATGTAATATAGTATTTAAAATATCTATGTATTAGAATAAATATCTATGGTTTAAATTTTTTAAAATCAATTTATAATATTATTTATTTATTTATTTAAAATAAATTGGTTCATTCGGTTGAACCGATTCAACCATCAATCTAGTTTTAATGACATTGCACTATACTCTACAAATGGGTGTTGGGCAAAATGGTTTTTTAAGGCGCACTTGAGAATAGGAAAAAGATTGAGAAAAAAAGAAATGAGAAAAAGTGGAATAAAAGAAAGTAACGTAATGCGATAAAGGCTGATGGCTGATGGTCAAAAATAAAATAATAAAAATAAATAGATAAACATTTTGTATAGAAAGATATAAATAATAATTAAAAATATAATTAATAATGAAGAAAAGTATGATTGTTGGATAATTAAGATATATAATCATGTTAAAAGTGTATAAAAATGAATGAAAAAATATAAAAAAGTTTTGCATCCATTTTTTCTCGATTACCAAATGCGCCCTTAGGGTTCGTTTGGGTAAAAAACTAGTAAAAAACAGAAATACACAAAATGTGAGAAAAAAAGAAAAAAGTGATATAATATAATATATGATAATAATTAAAAATGAAACAAGTAGACTTTTTATATGAAAATAAGAAATAATAATTAAAAATAAAAATAAAAATGAGAAAAATAAAGTTGTTGTGCAACTTTATAAAAAAAGTAGAGCTTTTTATAAAGATGTTAAATTACATCAACATGCGTAAAAAGTAGAGCTTTATAAAAAAAAAAACAATTACGGAAAACTTGTATGGGAGGCAAATGGTGGAGATGCTATCGGTCAATCTAGAATGAGAGTTTAAAATCTGGTGGTCATTTAGGGATATCTGAAAATTCAGTGGTCATTTAGATTTTGCACCTTAACTTGTTGGTTAAATAAGATAGATATACGATGATATTAGCTTAAAAGGCGGCTAATGAAGATAAAACGAATAAACTTTTTGAATAAATAGTCATGACCGATGATTGAAATTACGGAGAATAATGATAATAACCAAGGTTAGTAGTGATAAATAAATGCTATATTAGAACTAAAAATCTTTCTACACACTAAGCTTTTCCAATAGCAGGTCCAAGAATAGTTTAAAGTTGCATTATTGTCGTGTGCAATACAAGGTTAAGAGTGCTAAAATCATAGGCATCATAGAAAAGTGCAATCAAGAGATTGCATGAGACCGGAAAGAGAAAGTACAAATCCCTATTTAAAAGTTCATCTAACAATGGTGGGAAATAAAATTCTCCTAAGAGCGCGTTTGTCAATAGGGAACAAAAGTGAGAAAAAAGGAATATATAAAAGTAAAAGAAAAAAATAAGAGGAATGTAATATAATAGATGATAGTAATTAAAAATAAAATGAATAAGGTTAAAATAAGTAAGTTTTTTGTATGAAAAAATGTGAAATAATAATTCAAAATATAGATAATAATATAGAAAAGAAGGATTGTTAAATAATTAATATGTTAAATTATATTAAAAGATATGTAAAAAAGGATAAAAAGAGCGAAAAAAATGTCCACCATTTTTTCTGCTACCATACACATCCTGAGAGTCATAATCCCCTTAACTTGATATTTTGTCGCCGCTCTCTCACTTGAGGACGGACTTATTGGTGATGCTTGGGCCTTTATTTGAGAGATAGTAATGGGCTTGTTACCCATGTAACTGGGCCAGTCTGAGTTTGGGCTGCATTTGTATTTAATTCAAAGCTCGAATGTGGCCTGTCCAGGTGGAGACTCGGGCCTCGAAAACCATCATCGTTAGCATGGATGAAGGATCACAGCTGTGACCGTTTATGCCCCCCACGTTAAATAAATGTAAGATAAAATTGTAAGGTCCCCCCATGTTAAATAAATGTAAGATAAAATTATAAACCTTACCTTTTCATTTCCAATCATATATGAGAAGTGATCATAAAGGTTTTTAAGTGGTGAAGATGTTTTATTTAAAGTGATAAATTTAGAAAATCCAATTTATTAATCTTTTTGGCACTACTTGTTTAATAAAGTTCTTAAAAAATTATATTATTTGAACTTTTGGGTGGATCACAAAATTTATATCATTTTAGATTCAGTACAAAGCCGTTTAATTTGTCTAATTAACCATAATTCAGTCAAGCCTTCAAATAAATTCATTTTTTATAGCTTTGTTTAACAAGGTGCTAAGCATGATTAATAAATTAAAAATTTTAAATTGATCATTTAAAAGTACCAAATGAAGTATTTTGATCACAACTATGGTAACAATATTTTTATATATTGATTTCCCGATCATATATTTCAAATTAGAAGATCATACTCTATATTTCTTTTTTTATTATATGTGTTAATTCAATGTAGGATAAGATTTTGAATATTATGTGTAAAAATAACATTTGTAGATAAATTAGGTAAATTGCCTTGCGATGGAAAATGCATTGTAGCTTTTAAAAAAAAATTAATTAGTACAATAAATATTTTTATTTAGACTAAAAATATCCATTTTGGAGTAAAGAAAAATATGAAGGAAATAAAAAAAATAAAAAATGATATGATATAATAAAATAGATAATTTTTTTATACATCATAATAAAAAATAAACACTGGAAACATAGATAACATTAGAAAAAATAAAATTTACAAGTAATTAAAATTTTAAACTACATAAAAAAGTGTGAAAAACTTTTCTATATTTTGATTGTCCTCAAAATAACCTAAATTTTATTTATAAACTTCACAAATACGTGAGCATTAATTTCTCATTAATTAGAGATATTAACTACCAATCCGGTTCGCCCGTGACGCCACACTTACATGCCGTCCACGTGCATGGAAGGCGTGAACAGTGCATGTGGGCGTATCGAAGCACCCTGCTCCCATTCCCACTTAATTTTTGTAAACTTGTCAAAAAGTCACTAGATTTGTCAGAAAATCACTAAATTTAAACCTTATTTTGGGTATTTTTCACTTTTCGGGATATTGAATGTATTATTTTTATCAAAAAAGTAAAAATTCTAGAAATTATTTGAATTAAGTGGAAGTACGTTAATCTATTCAAATCAATATGAATAAATAATGAAGAATTTCATAAAATAATTAATAATTATAATTGAAAAACAAGGTAAAAAAATGTGTCAACGGAATGGATTAGAATATAAAAGCATATATTTACAAAAATTAAATACGAATGAATTAACTCACCATGCAGGAGCAATGACTGTTGGATAGCCGCTGAGAATCCTATCTCCACCAATGGCATCCACGAAGCAGATCCACCCATGAAGGGCATTGGTATTTTGACTTCCCTTCGTCGCGACGTAGATCGGTTAACATCCGTCGCATGGTAATTTTGTTCCGTCTTCACGGTAATTTTATTTCGAGATAATGAAACCAGACTGTGTGTATATATATATTATATACACATTGAGACAAATGTCTTGATTTCGTATGTCATCGTAGATCGATAGTTAATATTATTAACGATGTTTTCGTATTCTACCATATTCTAATTCATGTTTACAGAGAAATAAGCAATCAATACTATATTAGGTGATCAAATCGTGGATATATTAGACCCATAATAGAAGTAAAGTACGCCTGTGTAGGAATCCTGAACATCGACCGGAGTACATAATGCAAGAGGGCGATTGATATTCCTGTCATAAATGGCGGGAGAGAGAGTGGGCGTCGCACTCCCTGCCTCTCGGGAAGGGAGGGAGGGGAAGGTGTCGCTTTCGCGGCTAATCTTTTGTTTTCCTTCCACGAGAATCGCGAGGAGGGAATAAACATCCATTGCCACAGTGTATTGTCCCCTGCACATACACCGCAACAGCCGGTGTATCACCCGCCTCTCTCTCTGAACGGCTCAACGCAGGAACAGAAACAAAACCATCCCTGCATTCCTCGATTCTCAGAGCATTCTCTGTCCCCAAGCTTGCAGATTCTCATCGTTTCTGCAAATGGGGAGAAGCAGTGAATTCTCTCACCCACGCTGCGTTGAGACGGCGGAGAAGAAGGCGAATGTCTAACGGTTTGTTTTTGCTTTTTTTTTTCGGGGGGCAGGTGCTCTTTTTCTAGGGCAGGGGACGTCCTCGTGATTCTTCTAGGATGAGTTGCTTCTCTTGCATGAGTCCTCGCCTCAAGGAAGGCAATGGCAAGATCAAAGGCGTCCGTCCCGTGCCTCGCCTCTCCACCGATTCCTCCTCTAGCACCTCCTACCGTAGTTTCTAACCCTCGAATCTCTCTCTCTCTCTCTCTCTCTCTTAGTTTTGTTTTGAAAGCTCGCATTTTTTATGTATTTTATTTGATTGCTGTGGAATTCCACATTAGGTGGCATGCGGAAGACTTCTTTTGACGGTGACGGTAAGGAAACCGATGGTTAGATTGTTTTGATTCGGTCGGGGTCGTGGAAAGGTTTTATGATTATGGAAATCCGTTGTGTCTTACAGAGAGGAAGGGAAGCGTGCTTTCCGCCATTGATGAGGAGTTGGATGGCATTGCTGGCGGCAATGTTCACAAAAGTAAAACTGGCCGGAGTTTTACGTTTCGCGAGCTTTTGGCGGCGGTTGGGGGCTTCAAGGATTCGAATATGATCGGAGAAGGTGGGTTTGGGAAGGTTTATAAAGGAAATTTGAATGGACAGGTAAGAGTGTTGTAATCATTGTGGTATGCGTGGTTCTTTTAATCATGCTTGGATTCCATATTTGTGGTATCTAATTAGTAACAGTGCATTTTCTGTTTTATATCCATGTATAATTTGGAAAGAGGACAGATTCTATGATGATATGGTGGTTGGTTGCCTACTACGTATGCCGTGAATGGAGTGATTTGCATTAGAAAAAGTGTACCTGTTTAATTGGTTGTGATCATCCTTTTTGTTTTCTCTGCAAATTTTGATTGTTGTGATCATCCGATCATTGATCATTTTGGAAGCGAGCTCGTTGTAGTAGTCTAGCCTACGAAATAGATGTTGAGGCCATCAAATCTGTCATTATTCAAGTTGTGTAGCTGTAGGCAGAATAAGAATTTCACTCTTGCACTATGGATCGGATTTCCCATTCTTTCTTTTTGATTATTGGCAATAAAAAATTGAAGAAAAGAGCTCATAATTCTTCTGTACTTTCTTTTTTTCCCCTAAAGTTTTCGGTACATCTGAATCTGATTCACATATTTTTATCAGAAATGATTTTTTTTTTCTTTTGTGTGTGTGTGGAAAAAGCTTAATTTGTTTATTTCATTTCCTTTTCTGTTTTTTGGTTTTACGGAATGCTGAGTGCATGGATTTGATTGGAAGATGACTTTCTATGAGCAGGCTGTGGCAATCAAACAACTCAATCGAGAGGGGCTTCAAGGCAATCAAGAATTTGTTGTGGAGGTTCTTATGCTAAGCCTTCTGCACCATCCTAATCTTGTCAATCTTGTGGGGCACTGTACTGAGGGAGATCAGAGGCTATTGGTTTATGAGTATATGCCAATGGGCAACTTAGGAACTCATCTGTTTGGTAGGTCTCTTTATCCTTATTAGGATGCGAATTTCCATGACCATTTTTGTATCACTAAAAATGTTCTTTTATTCTTTGGATCAGGTGTGAGATCTTGTATTTACTGCAACTATGTTTTCTCTGTCCATCAGACTCAATGTGTTTTCTTCTTCTTCTTTTTTTTTCTTCCAGCTTCTAGAATTTTTGTACTTTTTTACTTTTGACTTCATGATTACTAGTCTAAAGAGGAATTGTGTGGTTAACCATAGCAGAAGATGTGGCCGTAACCACAATTATTGCTTTAAAAGGAAAGTTTATGCATCAAAAGGGAGGTAAGAAGTCACTATTGAGTGACATGTCTAGGAACAATTGAGAGTAGACTCATTCTGATGAAACATTTGGAATGTTGAAAATGCTAGTTTCAAAATATGGGAATTGAAGATGCCTACTTAACCAACAGCCACAGTTTAATTTGCAAAAGACAAACAAAGCCCTTCATGCTCCCTAGTTACTCAACCATAACCTATTTTGCCACAGGTACCCAAAAAAGCATTGACTATCATCTTTCCCATGTCACCCATCAGAACACCTCTGTCCTCCGTTACACACCAGGCTTACCTCTGGAAGTGATGCTTGATATACCTCATGTGGAGATCAAGTACCTCTCTTAGCCATGGTGGTTGTATGCTTGTCTATAGAACAATTTCCCATTTTGATTTTGCAAGTATCATGTTTGCAATGGTTTCTGACTTCTTTGACCTTTTAGGAAATAAATTTGAAATTTCATCAATGGTAATGACAGGAAAGCTTTAGTCCATGCATGCTGTTAATCATAGCAGTTTTATTAGAGATCTTTATTGCTGAAAGGATTGTAAATATTGCATGTCACTTGATGACAATAAGTTAGAAGCAGGGGGCAAAGTTCCCTGGTCCATACGTTATTGATGTTTTTATATCATTCTGCAATTCTATCATTCTTCAAAAGGAGTTTTGAAGGGTGTTTTAAGAGCTCAATAGTGGCTTCTCATTTGTTTTGTATGTTGGTTTGTTTCTTTAGCCTAGAGTTGTAAAATCAGTTGATCAGACTTGAGTTCTGTATTTTTATTGTTATGCAAACTGAGCTGATATATCTTATACATTGACAGATCAGTCTTGGCAAATCAGTTACTTTAACTGAGGTTTGTGTTTTTTTTTGTGCTGTGAAATTGAGTTTATACATCTTATACACCAATGGATGAAGTTAATCTTGCGAAAATTTAATTCTGTACTCTGAACCACTTAGACCTGACCATAAGAAAGTTTTGCTTGCCGTGAAAATTATGTGATTTTTCTTATTTTGTTCCCCCATCATTCCTTTTTTACCCCAGATAGATGAATAATTGCATAGCTGATGGTGGTTTTAATCTTTTGGGTGCTTTAATTGAATGACTATCAACATATGCCTGTGTTGAGCTTAGTTTTGAAATTTTCAAGGGAAGGGTAATGGGTAATAAGCAAACATGGTGCATGTAATTTTCATGAAATGAACTCTCTGTTGCTGGTTGTGTCTTCCTCACCATATTCCACCAATGATGGCCACACCCTGTGTATTGTAATATTTGAGAAGTCTCAGATGCCATAGGTACTCTGATGGATTGGCATTCTTTTAGCTGTTGTCTTTTGGCATGTCTTTCCTGCAAATAAAATCCATCTACCTTTTGAAATTAAATTAAAAAAAATCATTCACATTAATTTTTAAATTCTGTTTTAATTTCTTAACCAATGTCATCTTTGAAGTCCAACCGGAAACATTTTCCCTTCAGATCTGCATCCTGGCCAAGAGCCACTTGGATGGAACACACGGATCAGGATTGCTGTTGGTGCTGCTCGAGGTCTTGAGTATCTGCATGTCAAAGCTAATCCACCTGTGATTTATCGAGACTTGAAATCAGCAAACATATTGTTGGACAATGATTTCAATCCAAAGCTTTCTGATTTTGGTCTTGCTAAACTTGGACCTGTGGGTGACAAAACTCATGTTTCTACGAGGGTGATGGGAACTTATGGCTACTGTGCTCCAGAATATGCAATGTCTGGCAAGCTGACTGTCAGATCAGATGTGTATGGTTTTGGTGTGGTTCTATTGGAGTTGATCACAGGACGCATGGCCCTTGACACCTCAAGAAAAACAGGAGAGCAGAACCTGGTAACTTGGGTAGGTCACTCCATCTTGAATCCTGAACTTACTTTCACGGATTAGGGAAAGAAAAGAAAAAATAAATAAAAAAGAGAATACCTTGTGCCTGCCAATCACTTGCTTTTCTTCCATATTTCTTTCCTATTGGGACCGAATCACAGCATATACTTGGAACGGTATGGTTTTACATGTTGAATTACCTAACAATCAGTGGATGTGGAAAGTTTGGTCCTGTAAGTATGTGCTAGAAATGAACCGGGGATCTCCATGACATTCTTTAACTGCAGAATAAGCTTTTAGGTTTAGTAGAATTATTTGCAAGGCACCAGTTTGCCAATGAATAAGAATTTTGTACATACTACTTTGCATCTGATTGTCTTGTGTTCCATATAGCTTGATGCATGCTGAATTGTTTTGCCTCATGTGCCTTTTTTCTTTCAATCTTAAGATTCTTAACCTGTATCAACCTGCCAATGCAAGCTGTCATCTTTGCGACTTGTAGTAAGGAGATAATAAAATTGCAGCTTGTTGAGTTCAGCTTAGTTCATTGTTTTAGGTATCAGTTGCTTTCTCTAGTCTCCCGTAAATAAGAAATTATATGATGAATTTTGGCCATTCACAGTTCTCACCTTGCTATCCACTCTATCAAGCATTTGTCAATCAACCTGTTAAGAAATCAATCTCTCTTTGTATGTGCTTAAATCTGTCCGAATTGAAGATAACAGTTTGTTTTGTTCATTTTACTTGATATTGCAGTTGTAAATTTCTAACTTTGACAATGTGTTGAAGCCTTTCTAATTTTAAGAAGCAAGAGTCAAAGAGATGGCCGGACTCATTGTTCCCTTTTAACTTACCTAAGTGATCTTTCTTTTAGTTAAATCCTTCTCACACCCTGCAGAAAAGTCAAGTATCAGCTCTTGCTGATGCATCCCACCTCCGTGGATGGCCATCCTGCAAAAAGTCACTCTTATTGGATAATTGCTGCATTTCTGATGTTTTTGTTTTATTATAACCTTGTGTCTCACATGATTAGATCTTAGAGTGGATATGCCTTTTTCTGAATAAGCAATCCATGTTCCCATTGAATAAATGTTTTTGGGTATTTAAGTGGCTGGAATTCTCTGTTCAGTCTTAACTCTCCATTTATCATGATTTCAATCTTATTTTTGGCATCATCTGATGAGGAAGAATATGGCATGCCCCTAGTGGTAGTGAAGAAAGTCAAATGATTGGCTGCTAATGCGCTATCTAAAGCTCAAGATCATCATAATGGCATGGGAATGCTTTCATACCAGCAAATCAAACACTTATTGGACTGCAAGATTCCTTTCAGATTTAAACCTGCAAACTCAATTGTGACTTGAGGGCGGGCCTGGGTTCTTGATCCTAAATCAATTTGGCCATTGAAAAAACTAAAGAGTGGAAAAGATGGTCACCTTTATGATGATCATGTATTTAGGCAAAATGCTGCTTTCATTGTTTCAGATGGCTTTGTTTTGGCAAGGGCGGCATTGCTTTGTTGGTATAGGCTTCATCAACCATGCAAGAAATATAATTTTACAGACTAGTAATGGTTTCAAACAAATGCTTATGTCCATTTATTGTCTAGATCCTTTCCTGATGTTATATGAAGTCTTTTTGTGATCAAGCAGCCTCGGCATCTGTTGAAAACTATCAGCATTCAATTGTTTTTGATCTGAAATGTTGTTCTTATTTGGGACACAACAAATAGGTTATTACTAAGTCATGACTTGGCTGAATGGGAGGAATTCATGATTTTGGAAGCCAGAACAGTTCAAAAGGGGACTCCAAAAATTCAGCCAAGTCATGACTGGTTCTCTTTGAAAGGCAATAACGAGCTCAGAAAAAGAAATCAACTGTCTATACTAAGGAAGCTGCTTGCAAATACATTTTATCATTTCTATTTTATTTACCTCATTCTTGTGAGTTTGTTCACTAGTGAACCAAACAGTCTGAAATGTTGGCTATTCATTGGAGCATTTGATATTTGTACCTAAGTTGTTTTTCAAAGCAGAATTGTTGGTAGAACAGTGAAATTACAGAATTTTGCTGCTAATTTCACTTGTGATTTTTGATTTTAGGCTTTGAAGATCTTCATTACTTCTTTATGTTTTCTGGACTGTGGATTTTTTTGACTTTTTGAAGTACTTAGAACTGTGAAATTGTAGAGTTTTTCTAAAAATCTTACTTGTGATTTCTGCTTTTAGACTTCATTGATATTCATTTATTTTTGAACTCTGGATTTATGGATTTTTCGAAGCAGAAATACAAGTAGACCTGTGAAATTTATAGTTTTTCTGCAAATTTCATTTGTGATTTTATTTTTGTGTTTCATTAATCTTCATTGCTTCTCTATTTTTGTTTCAACTTTGCATTTGGGAACTCTTTGATGCAGAAATTTAAGAACTGTGAAATGATAGAGTTTGCCGGCAAATTTCATTTTTAATTTCTATTTTTAAGCTTCGTTTGTTCTCTGCAAAATTCATTTTCAATTTTTTTTTAGGTTTCTTGGATCTTCATTTCTTCTCTATTTATGTTTGGACTTTACATTTGGGCATTTTTTGGAGTAGAAGTTTAAATCGAATTGTGAAATAACAGAGTTTTTCTACAAATTTCACTTTTGATTTCTATTTTTAGGCTTCATTGATCTTCATTTTTTCTCTATTTTTTTTCGGACTTTGTATTTAGGGACTTATTAAAGTAAAAATTTAAGTAAGATTTTGATATTACAGAGTTTTTCTGCAAATTTTACTTTTTATTGAGTTTATAGGCTTCATTGATCTAATGAGTTCAATAATGGAAATCAACTGTCTATACTAAGGAAGCCCCCTGTAGAACCTTTTTTTTTTTTAATCATTTCTACTTCTTTTACCTGATTCTGGTAAGTTAGTTCAGCAGTGAACCAAACTGTCTGAAATATCAGCTGTTTATTGGAGCATTTGATAGTTGTATCTAAGTTGTTTGGCTTATCTTTCTGTCTTCCAGGCACGTCCTTTTTTCAAGGACCGGAAGAAGCTTCCTGAAATTGCTGATCCTGCACTGAAAGGCTGCTATCCTGTCCGTTCTTTCTATCATTTGGTTGCCATTGCAGCAGCATGTCTGCAGGAGCAGCCCACTTTTCGCCCTGTCATGCATGATGTTGTCTCAGCACTTGAGTACTTGGCATCTCAACCATATAAGCCAGACACTGGCAATCAAAGGCACAGCCCCTCAGATTCTCCTGTGAGGGAGGCTGGTATATTTCCTCGAGAATTGGGCAGTAGAATAAGTTCTGCATCTGTCTAAAAGTGGGTTGGCAAGTTGAGATTGCTGGAGCTTTGGATTATAATGGGGTTTGGGCACTTTCCTGAACAGAAGCCTTTCACTGCAACAATGGCAGGAAAGTAGTCATGTTTATGTCACTGGTGTTGACAGCCAACAAAAGGTAAGTGGTGCTCTCAAAATTTAAAGATTTATGTTTTGGCATGCATTGCCAGGATGCCTCTCCCATGGGTGCACCACCAAGACTGACCTGTGACCATGCGCCTTGCATGCATTAATAAATGCATAATTCACACATCTACATGCTATATGATGCTTGTATACTGCATGCCATTACATGTCATGCTTGGATGAGCAAGAACATCTGAGGGAGGATCATTATGTGGGTATTACCATGTCTATGACTTTGAATCTGATTGGTTTGCTTGTCAGGAAGGCCACGTAATGGTGACGGTGGCAACCTTTATTTCTCCAGTCAATCCTTTCTTCTTTTGGTTGTTAGTCTACTGCCTTGAGTTTTGTGCATGCACAGTGAGGATCAGTTAGGAGCACTCGAGCTGGGTACAAAAGTGGGAACTGTAATATATAATTAAAATGTGAAACATCAATTAACTTCTATTCTTGAGTTTTGTGCAGGCATAGTGAGGATCAGTTAGGAGCACTTGAGCTGGGTACAAATATGTGAACTATAATATATAATTAAACTCTGAACCGTCAATTAGCTTTTATTTCCAACTGAAAATTTTAAACCACCACCCCCAAAATAAAGGAAAAAAAAAAACCATGAGTTTTCTATTCAATACTTCCAAATGTACCGAGTGACTCAATATAATCTTTTCATTTTTGGCCTCTCTTTAGGTTTAGATGGTGGAATCCAACCCATCTGTTAAAGTTAGCATTATGCACTTAGCTGGAATATTCAAAATCATTTCAATCGGAGGCTTCAGTGGGCTGAACCATTTCAAACATATTTTTGAATATTGGTATTGGACATCGTATCGGCTCCCTGAAAAACCAATATGATAGTGGCATATTGTATTAGAGTCAAGTTCATACTGGTTGGTATATTTTTGGGGTCTAAAAAAATTATTAAAAATATTCAAAACATTTTGAGATATACTAGAATATATATTTATTTGTTGCCTTGCATAAATAATAGTGGATAGGCCCATTCTAACAAAGTTACTTGTCTATAACTTTGTTGATTTGGCTCTGAATTTTTTTACATGTTATTACTATGATTATGCATTAAATAATAATAACTACATTCTCTGATGTGTCAAATCTTACTTTTCTCAATTCTAATATCATATTGTTGTCAAATCATGAAAATATGTGCATTTTGAAGTATATTGAATATCTAAAACATACTTTTTTGTTGAGATTTTCACAAAGTTCTAACACAATTGTTGACCATAGATTCAACATCAAATATTAGTTTTAGCTTATTTTAAATGCTTCATTACAGTTGATAATGACTTCTCTTCTTTCTACTTAACTCAGATCTAAAAATGAAACAAGGTTTTTTTTTTATAATCCTTAATTTATCTTCCTCTAAAACTTGAATAAACTTTGGAAAATACCCTAAATTTACCAAAAACCTTTTTTGGTTTATCTAAGCTACTTCGATGAAGTCAAAAATGGATTGTAAGTGGATGAAATTTTATGACATTGTAATCATTGGTTAGATCTATCTAATCAGTTTTGTATTTTATGGATAATCTTTTACATTATCAAATGGTATGGTGCTAGGCATGATAGTCGGATTATATTTCATCCACTCATTCTTAAGGGACATGTATTTTATTTAAGATATATTATTAGTTAGGTTTCTAATTTAACTCATAAATTTGATGCGAAATGCACATTCATTGATAATATTTATAGAAAATATAATAATATAATACCTATATAGTTCACCTCATTTAAAAAGTAGATGTTCTAGTACCTTTTCTGCTTTTTATCCTGCATATGCAACAAATTTTCTGTTTCCTTTGTGACATGAATTTATTCAAGAATTTGTAATGCAAGGAAACAAATGGTTTGGAGTTTTAAAAATGAAACATGTGGAGTTCAATTTCATACCCTGACCTACCTGATCTTCTCGTTGCAGATAGGGTCCAAACTCATCTTCCTATGAAAAAATGGACATGGATATGAAATCATGAAAATAATGAATTTTGGAACTCACATTTCAATACTATGTTGTTAGTTGCTTTATGTAAATGCCCCAAAGTAATTAATAATAATGAGATCTTCATAAAATCCAACTATTTGTGCACAAGAAAAGTTGTATGGAAAGATCATAATAATAACATCAATTATTTGCGCACAAGAAAAGTTGTATGGAAAGATCATAATCTAAAGAAAAAATCTGTGGTCCAGTGAGATGCTTAATTCTCATGTGCTTTCTAATAAACTTGACTTATCCTTTTGAAGTCAATATTTAGGTGGAAATCTGAAATCTGGTTAGTGTAGAAATTTCAACTGTTTCCAAATTTCTGCTGCTCGCAAGAAACTAATGAACCTTATCTTCTGTGTGCTACTGATGTGGTTTGAAACATTGCCTTTTGAACTCTGGTTTACATTATGTTTCTAGTAGATATTATAATTTAAGTTGTGCCTACTAATGTAACCTATTTTTTTGCTAATAATAATGAACTTAAAAGCCAAAAGTTTACATCTAAACTAGTAAACAGGCTGATTCAAAGTGCCTGGCTCTGTTTCTTCAGCACAATGAAATCCAATCTCACGCTTCTTTCTCTCTTTTTTCCCTGCTGGATGCCAGTAGCCCCCTGGATACTGCAAGCGAGATTGGGATTCAGAACATGGATTGCCACCAAGGATAGCGATGGAATCAATGTCAGGAAGACAGTGGAGGCCTGTTGTAAGCCCACTTGAAAATGCAGATGCATCCGTTTGTAAGCAGACTCCTAATTATTTTTTGAAGAAAAAAATCGTCCAACAGTATTTAAAACTCTGAATTGCATCATTGCTTGCTTTATCTTGATTAATGCTCAAGTATAAACATTAGACAGCTTGCACACGAGCTACCACATGCTGCGATCACCCAAGTCTCCGGGGGACTTTTCCAGGTCATTCAGATCAAGTACACTACTCTCTCATTCAGGTCACACAGTTCGGCTGAAGTAGAATGCTTTGAAAATCTAGCCTATGTCCCATCCGCAAGTCTAAAAATTCTATCCAAGCCGTAGTGCTTTTTTCTGGGCTTGTTTGTTGACAAGTAGTTATTGATGATTACATCCCTGCCCATTTCAGGCTTCTCTCTCAATGGCTGATACTTAGTCTTTTCTCATTTCTCATTGCATACTGCATTATGCCATATTAGCTAGTCTTCCCATGCAACATCTAGATACATGGATGCTTGCTTGTATTCATAGCTTGCTAAATATAGGTTCTAGCAGAATCGATAGCAAAAGCTTTTAATTCAGCACCTACTGTCGCAAATTAGTTCTATGACCTTCAGGGCACAACAATTCCCTGCTTTACAATTGATTGTTACTCAAGGTGTGTTTAGGCCGATGTTAAAAACAAAAAATCCCTTAGATAATGTGGTGAGACAATGTCAATGGGAGTAAAAAGTGAATAAAGATAAATAGATAAACCATAAGATATGAGCGAGAAAAAAGTTGATTAAGTATACGGCAATGTGCTGTCAAATAATTTCCTTTCCTTTTTCTTTGAAATGAAACTGGCTCTTATTTAGGGTCTGGTTGGATGAAGGTTGTTTTTAAAAGGAGTGTATTAGCCGGCTTTTTTTCTTTGATGTGTTATCATTTTCTGTTTTGTTGACAGTAGCATATATTTTAAATGAAATGGCCTAGGATACTGTCAAATATGCACTATCCAAACAAACCCTGCTTGGAAGTCTTGATATGTTCTTTGGAGTTATAGACTATTAGGGCTCTGTCAAATATACACTATCCAAACAAACCCGCTTGGAAGTCTTAACATGTTCTTTGGTTTTATAAACTATTAGGGCTCTATTCAATTATTATTATTATTTTTGTTGTTGTTGTGGTTTCCATTATTGACAATGAAAGATCATAAGGGCTAGAAACCTAAGCTTTGCTATCTGTATTTTGAACACTCGACTGTCTGAACATTATTTTCTGAGGGATGCTCCGCGACTCAATGGATTGGCTTGATTTTCGAACACTTATCTTTGAGGCATGCTTTTGTTAGATGACATTCTTTGGGACACGATAGTCTCTTACTAGATGTGCAAATGCTGCAAAACCACAGATTTTTCATTCGAGCTTCAAACATTGTCTTTGGGTTGCCCAGAATCAATGGCCGAGCCATGACCGCTTTTCAAGGGGTATAAAATTTATATCTGAAGATCATGTTTTAAGATATTAAGTATATAAAGGCATTTAAATATATATATATATATGTGCTCTAAGATTTCCTAAATTGAATAGAAGGAAAATTAAATAGCAAGTATAATAGAGAAAAAGTAGAAAATGATTACTCCATATTCTCATTTTATCTCTTTTTCTGGCTTCCTCTTTGGCTGTTGTCCTTCCTTTAACTTGCAAGTTGAGACATCCAGAACTGTTTTCAGCTATGCTGGCCAAGTTAGTAAGATTTTTTAATAATAATAACAAGATTTGTTGTTATTGTTATTCTTGCTCTTATTATTATTATTATTTATGCTTTTCTAGTGTGTACCTATCGGAAAATATTAGCATGAATGCAAATGGTGAATTTCTTAAAATCAAGTTTAAGCTATAATAGAAGTATCACTACTTAACATTTTAATAAGCAGATGGCTCTATACATTCACAAGATCCTATACTAATAATCCTTCGTTTAATCAAAATAAATATTATATTCTTAATTTTCTTTTATCGATTTCCTTTTTTACCTAAACCATCCAATGCGCATATTCACGTGGCTAGGATTTTGAAAGTGTACCCAAAGCAATGATCACATTATAAATTTTATTTCATCAATTCCATTTTCATCCTAACCATCCTTAATCGTATTTTTTTCTATGGTTAGGATCGCCCTAATTGTTTATGCAGCAAATACATTTTTAGTTAAAAATTTTGTTTGTCTTTTTCATCTTTGACGTCAATTTTTTTAATATGAAGAGTTCAATTATAAAGAAAATAGAAAAAAGGACTTCAAAAACAACTTTAAAAAATGATGAGGAACTATTACCCACCCTCCCATCCATAGGTCCATGCGGACCCGCTCGCGTCTGGAATGGATCGAAATCACCCAATCCGACCCATCCATATAGCACTTCATAAGAAAGAAACAAAAGGGAAAGCTAATTTTAATCATCTGATGACAGAAGTAATTAGTATTTATTAATCAATCTTAGAGGGAAAAAAAAGAAGAAAAAAAAAAAAACGCCTTTGCCTTGTTCCATCAAATAAGCGCGTATGGAGCTCATGCTCCTATGCATCGGCTGTCAGCCTCTTCTGTTTTTTGCGCTTGGGTCTGTTTTTTGGGTTGGTGCATGGGAAACGAACTTTTGTCTTTTTGATAGAAAGCATTTTATCGTGGTGCCGGTGGTAACCTCGTCTCAAGATTTTCAACCAATGAAAGCATAAAGATACACACTTTAATATTCCGGCTTTATGCAGAAATCACTACGACTGCTCAAAGAAACGGGTCGCCCACCAACCACTTAAAATTTACCAACGCATACGCTGACATTTTAAAAAATAATAATATTCTGCTTTTCATGGTTGGGTGGAAATCCAACAGTTAAGAAGCTATCGATTGGTTGGAGGTGAACTCACATTTCATCAGAAATTAGCTTCATGTTGACTAGATCAAGAGAAATTATTAAATCCAATGCTCAATAGACAGTAGGCAAAATGTCACACTTACATCAGTACAATCCCAGCCATATCTCCAAATCCTATTGAAGTGGCCAGTTGTACACTTGTGCTGCATAATAATCCCGAGGCATGGAAATCGTCAGGCTCAGATAGTCAACCAAATCAATCTACAAAACGTGCTTGCGGGGTTGGAAATTGCCCCACAAGTCAAAGAAATGACCCTAAAGCATTCCATTGTCAACAGATTCAAGCATCCACGAATTTTCTTTTGACCGATGCCAAAATTGTCTGGCAATAAAAAAATAGACAGGCCGAGGAGAAGGCATACGGCTGACCCACTACAATTCGTCTTTCTAGGAGTGCATTCTAGGGAAAAAAAAAAAAAAAAAAAAAAAAAAAAAAAAAAAAAAAAAAAAAAGGAAAGTGATAGCCTTATCTTTCTTATTCAAATGTCGATCTTGCTAAACCTGCTGACCATGGAAAATCACTAATTAAAATCAACTGAGAATGATTGACTCCTAGTCTTCTGACGATTGGATATTTAAAAAATTAAGGTCCAATTTGGAGGGATATTTTTTGACCTCTTTACAATCAAAGGGGTCATCTCTTATTAAGTAGATGTGAGGGACAAAAATAAATAAATAAATACCGTAGATTAAGATGCAAGATGTGGGGACTTGTGGGGTCTAAATCCCCAGCCAAAGAAAGCTTTCGTCTCTTTTTAGCTGGACAGCTCAGTTTCTAAGGTTAGGAGTGTTTTGTGGAGCAGAAAATTCGTGAAGAAGTCGTCGAGAGGCCCAACGTAAGAAAATGGGCAATGCTGGATGATGATGTTCTATTTTGACTTACTCCATTCCGGAAATCTGCACGTCAAGAGGCCTAAAATGCTTGCTGCTGCTGCTGCTGCAGATCCCAGCACAATGCCGACCACCCCATCTTTTTGTCTGCCTACAGGCCCTACTCATCTCAGAAGATGATGATGAAAAATCCCATGTCCGAAAATTCAAAAAAAGAAAAGAAAAAAAAGGCACCTTCATCTGCAGAAACAGGTCGTGAGACAGTTTATTCTTGGTTTGCCTCCATGCCTTTGGACTTGTTTGACGGACTGCACGTAGAAATTGAGACTTGCAGTCTGGATTTGGTGGACATGTTCACATGGATGTGACGATAGCATTATGTTCAGGACAGTGTCATAAGAGCATGAGCGGGGCTTTTGGATGATCCAATGGGTAAACGAAGCCTGGAAAATTTTGGGGTTAAGATTTGTCATTGACTTTGTTTTGTAGCCTGCGGAAAATGCGGATGATATAATTAAATGGATTGCTAGTGTGGGGCTGTTGTGTAAGAGACAACAAGGTATGGTAGCTCAATTGATTGGGTGGTATAATCGATCATCCCTTCCTATGGCTGATGTAAGCTTTTCTGTCTTTTCACTTTTTATCATTAGTATACCCAACTTCCAAACTATCCATAATTCATCTATGATTACTGAAATTTTAGGAATGACTGTGAAAAAATGCTTTGTATCTTCCTTTTGATCACTTTTTTCTTCCATAAATAATTTAAAACGTATTTATTCTTAGCTCGAAAGAAGCCAGTATTCATTTTGCTTGTGTAGAAAGGAAAAAAAGCCCTTTCATGGTTTTAGGAAATAAAGAAGTGATCGAAAGAAAAAGCAAAAACATCTTTTCAATACTTTGAAGTTTTGTTAATTAAAGTCCACATATGGCCATTTTAAATTTTAAGACAATATTTAATTGACTACTTTGAAAATAATGGAAAGCTTGTGTTGGAAATAGGAGCAAAACTTGGTATCCATTGTTGAAAATTTCCCATGTCAAGGTCAAACCCAATTTGCAGTTTTTCTTCTGCTATTTTTCCTTTTTTTTTCCCCCTGCAAAATTCCAAAGCCAGAATGAGAACACTATTATCATTTTACAACCAAACATTAAAAAAAAAACAATGAAAATATTTTTTCAATAGGTTGATTTGACATGCACTTTCTTTCTTAACTTTATTTTTTTACTATCTATATTTTTTTGTCATTACTTTCTATTTATTTTGTATGATTTTTTGTACATCATTAATTTTCTTTTTGTTGAATTCAATTTAATTCCAAACAAATCCATTCAACGAATCAGGCCCAAAATAACTTTCTACTTACGTTGCTTCTTCCAAAAGCTCTATCTTTAAAAGTCAAATAGCTGCAATTGCCCAGCACTGCCAACTACGACAATGTACGCTTTTTCCTCTCCATATACTCCTCAGTCCTCCCCACCCATTGACTGTCATCATTCATTCGTTGCCTACTGGGGCTTTCAATTACTACGGTCTAGCATTGAAGCTTAGAAGATGCAAGGAAATTTTCACTCTCGTAGGATTAATTTGATTTGATATGTAATAATTTTAATTTTTATCATTATTTTTATTTTAATTGTTATTTTCTATCTATGTTAATGTTTGATCACCTTGATTTTCTATACTGCTGACATTATTTCCATTTCTATCAACTCTATTTTACTAATCAGGAACTCTTAACCTTGTTCATGGTGATGATGATTATTAGTATTTTTTAAGGGGAAGATTCTCGCATAAATTCTTAAATTCGTTTTTATAGAGAGGTTTGTCACTTAAATTCTGATTTGCCGTGTTTGATTGCTGTCTCCCTTTTTTCATCGACTTGTCAACGCCACGTCCATCTCAATCCCAAATTTAGCAGCCTATAAATTATAATGCTGTTTACATGTTTTTGGAGATCTATGGGGCCGCGATCATCGAAAATAGGAGAATATAAAGTTAAGTCTAATTCCAAGGGATACCCAGCTTTAGATCATGAGGTATTCTATAGAGTTTATAGGAAAAAGTATATATATGTATATATATATGTGTGTGTATATATATATATGTATATATATGTGTGTGTGTGTATGTGTATATATATATATATATATATATATATATATATAACAATTTGGGCATAAGCAAATCTGGCCGTACAAAATCTACTCGTCGTTTCACACCCTCTGTGCAGAAGAGGAAAATGAAGTCGCTCCCTCTCTCATCCAAATCTAGACAACCCTAAACAAGTGCGTCTCCTCCCTCCCTCATCTAGTCTATGTGTAAGAAGCCGATGAAGCCTTTCCCTCTCTCATCTCGACAACAACGCTACATCCCGAAATCGACAACCTCCAGAAACGCTCTCTCAAGTCTCCCAATGTCAATTTCAAGGGAGCTTTGTTGTTCTCCAGCCCGAAGCCTGTCAATTTCATCGATTTTACCTCCCGCTCTCCCGTCTCTGCCTCTCTCCCATCTCATGTAGCGGAGCTTCATCGATTTCGAATTTATGAAGATAGCGACGCGATGTGAAGCTTCGTCGATTTTGATTTCAAGGGAGCTTCATGTCTCCCATCTCCCCCTCTCTCATTATTCATGTTGTCAATTTTGATTTTTGGATGTCGAGTGACTATGTGGTGGAGACTATCAATGATGGAATTAATGAATTCAATGCGGAATTCCTTGGTCTAAAAAAAAGTATAATTCTTTTCCTCCACCATCTTCTTTCTAAAATAAGATATTGAGCAAAAGTGATATATTTATATTTTGTTTCTTCAGGCATGTGTGTCATAGATCAATTCAAGGTAATTAATGATGAGGGGATGCCGATGTACCAACGACCTTTAATGAAGGGGAAACTCTACAAACATTTCATTGTTGATTTCCTAAATTCACTCATTCTAAACTAGTGCAAGGCTCTGGAGAGCATCCTGCAGCAAAGGGCATCGAACACTGCATGAGGTCAACATTGAAGAGGAAATGTGATGGAAGCAGCAAGCACAGGCACAAGAGGCTTATGAAGAGGATGAAGATATGCATGGTGGTGCCCAGAGGGTCCAATGTGCCCAGTAGTAAAGGCAGTAAATAGTTGGCTTTGGTTGAGAGCTCTTACTATGCCACTTAAGAGACATGGAGCGTTGTTGCTTCCTAGATTCTTACTCTAGGTTTAATATGATGCCCATGCCCCTACCCTGCAGTGATGTTGCTAAAATTTAAACTTCTGTAAACTTATGTACTCTAGTACGACCTTAAGATTTTGAGTTGTACTACAAGGTTTCTACATTTTGATCTTAATCATAATATGCTGCATTTAGGTTATTGATGCCTCCTTTTCTGTTTATATGATTGCCTGTTCCATTTTAGGTGGTTATCAATTTTTATTTGGCCATTGGGTGTCATACATTGTGTTCTCCATCCACATGTAATTTTGGTTTTTTTCAGTGGATTCACTAGCTCAATGGGACATACAGTATTACAGTCCTTGCAACTTGCTGGGATTACTTAGACAACCATCCACCCATTACAACTATTTTTTGATTTCAAAACCTACTACCAAACCGCCATTACAATTGTTTTTTACCATTTCAAGGGGTAGTCCATTAATGAATCCTGTATCATGGGCACTCAGTCATCATGATAGGATCTAAAAAGTTCCTCTTTTAAGTCACTCCAATCTAGGAGTAAATATAAAGAAAAATACATCACCAACAAGATTGTAGTTCCATTGCATATCCATTCAATGATCCAATAAATCAAAATCCAAACACTCTGATAAAATATCTCCGAACATAAACAGAAACTAATTCCACCTAAACACTAACATGACAAAATCAAAGTTTTCATAACCAATGAAACATTTTGTTAAAGATGCCTTGGTTCCTTGACAATCAAACATTTCATAACCAATGCCTTGGTTCCTAACAATCTTGAAATTTCCATCACTAGATGAGCTTTTTCCTGAGAAAAGCTATGGTTGGCGTCAATAATTGCAGCCCTCAATTCCTCTATTTCATGGTCCCGGTCTGAAATGTCAAATGCCAACTTCGCAATCTATCTTTGCAGCTCCAATGTCTACTCTTTCTCCCATTCAAGCTCAGTTGATAGTGATTTAGTGCCTTTGCGAGTTAGTTGGAGTTGTGCTTCCAATGATAGCTTCTCTTCTGAGCTTGCTCCAATAGAACTTCCTTTGGTATTCATTGTAATTGCCATTTTCTGCAGCCTTCAAGAGAGCATTGGAATATTTCAAGAGCATCACCTGTACGGGTAGACATCTAACAGGGAAAAGCATCACTTGTAGCTCGGAGAAATTGCCAACTTAAAAAATGACAAGTGATCAAGACAAAGCAATGGAGGCTCACAATTCATCAACATTGGGGGTGAAATATTTTGTTCATAAAACCAATCCATGGTGACTTGTATGGGTAGGCATTTGGCAGCTCAACACAGATTTTTCACACTCCACCCTCATACAAACCTGTGAACAAGCAATAGACATCATTGCCATAAAACATCACTTAATTTTATTTCATCTTATTACTTGGGAAAGAGCCTACAGATCTTCTTTTTGAAGTCTAAATCTACAAAGATATGAATATTATTGTAGAATAGTTGACACATACTCTGGGTCATCACTAAACATAGCAACTTGCTGAATGTGAACAAAAATAGTGGAAATGAGGTGTCAACAAGAAATACAATACTCATAGACAAGTTTGCTCAATGTTCTATTTTAGAAAGAAGATGGAGGAGGAAAAGAATTATTTTTTTCTTTTGGACCATGAAATTCTATATTAAATTCATTAATTCCATCATGAATAGTCTCCACCACATAATCAATCATAATCGAAAAATCAAAATGGACAACATGAATAATGAGAGAGGGGGAGATGCGAGACTTAAAGCTCCCCTAAAATTGAAATCAACGAAGCTTCACGTCGTGTAGCTGTCTTCCTAAATTCGAAATCGACGAAGCTCCCTTGTGCGAGATAGGAGAGAGGTAGAGACAGGAGAGCGAGAGGTGAAATCAACGAAATCGATAGGCTCTGGGCTGGAGATCGACGAAGCTCCTCTGAAATCGATGCTGGGAGACTTAAGAGAGGTTTCTAGAGGGAGGGAGGAGATGTGGAGATTGTCAATTTTGGGATGTAGCGTTGCTGTCAGGATGAAAGAGGGGGAGGCTTCGTCATGGACTGGGTGTTTGAGAGAGGGTTTCTAGAGGCAAGGAGGAGATGCACTCATTTAGGGCTGTCAGGATCTGGATGAGAGAGGGAGCGACTTCATTTCCCTCTTCTACATGGACCGGGTGCGAAACGACGAGTATATTTTGGACGGCCAGATTTGCTTCCACCCTAGCCAACGATCTGAGATCGCGGTTGCTCCTGGGCACCCTAGCAACCGGGTGTATATAACCTCTTCCCATATATATATATATACATATATATAAGGTTATGATTTTGTGAGACCAGTCTCACAAAATTAGCTGTGAGACCGATCCCAAAATCATAATTTTTTTTATTTTTTTATTTTTTTACAGACTTGAAAATCAATGGATTATGAACTTATAAACCAAATTTTATGATTTTTGGAGTTCTATAAATATTTTTTTATTTTTGAAGTTCAGGGGCATTTTTGATATTTTAAAATTTTAAAAATGCTCCTGAACTTCAAAAATAAAAAAATATTTATAAAACTTCAAAAATTATAAAACTCATTTTATAGGTAAATCCCACTATGATTTAAAATTTTGTAAAAAAAAATAAAAATATATAGTTTTGAGATCAGTCTCACAGAAACACTTCATATATATATATATATATGTATGTGTGTGTGTGGGGTTTGATTTAGTGTAGTTGGCTACACTGAATATTTTTAGTGTAGCTAGTGTGAGAGAGGTTTGATTGTGTGGGTGTAATTTGGGCCATATATGGGAGATGCGAGTGAGGGAGGGAGGGAAAAAGCTATTTTTTACATTTGAGAGAGTTTGAAATACACATGCATATACGAATAGCACATTTCTCCCCTCAAGATCAAAGAGCAATATCTTTGCTTTCCTACCCAAAATTAACCGTGCCTCCTTCTACAACCCACCCTTCAGCCCCAACAACGAGAAGAAGATTCACCAGAGAGGCTTCTCTGGCCCCATCATATCCATAATTCTAGTAGAAGCTAGTACAAAGTAGAGGGATGGAAGCTTCGATGGACAAGAACCAACCTGCCCAAAAGTCTCCTGCATCGGATATAGATCAAACACAAGTAAAAAATTTGCAATGCCAAGCACAAAACGCCACCTCCTAAACCAAAAAAGAAAACAACAATAGCAAATAAGAAGACAAACAAGAAGCAATCGTTTAAGATTGGCAAGATCTTTTGTTGTTAGAACTCAACAAAGTTAGACGGGAAGCGAGACGGCGATGTGGTCATGGCTATCAAGACGTCTAGAGTGCCGTCGTTGGGTCAAATGAAGGGGTACACTAGCAGGCGGGATAAGTTTTCAGATTTCGATTAGAAGGAATTTGTGGGGCCGACGGGGGAGCACCCATGTAGATACTATTCCGATGAGGATGGAAATTTCAGCAATGAGGAGTTTGAGGAAGATGATGAGTTTGTTGTGCCTCACTCAGCTCTGCTTGCGATGGGTGGGCCGAGGAAGGAAATCAACCTATGGAAGAGGAGGACGATGGTGCTACCTAGGCCACTTGAGTTGAGTTGCAAGGCCTGATGGAGGTTGAGATTTTCAATTTTTGCCGACTTGTTCATTGGGGAAATTGAAAATATTTGGATTGATTTTTTTTTTAGGTTGTTATTTTATTTGAATTGATACAAGAGGTTCGTAATTTGTATGTTCAGACACTCCTCTAGTGATCCAAGAACTCATGAGTTTCCCAGCTGCTATATTTCAAAAGGAGATTATAAATAGATGAGAGAAACTCATTTGCAATGAGGGATTAAACATTTTACCTCCTTATTTTCTATAGATCCTAGCATTCAATCTTCAAATCAAGCAATGAGGTGCTCAATTTCTCAATATCTCGAGAGGAGTTCTACATAATCTCAAATAGGAATTTTTTTTCCTTCTTAGTTTATTTTATTTGAGGTTGTATTTGTGCCTATTCTAGATTCGATTAACAAGAAGCATTAACTTCTTTGTTTTTATTGAGTATTGTAAGAGGGTTTGGATATTCTACTAAGTGAATGGAGAAGTCTTCCCATTTTGTGATTATAGTTTGTTTATGCCCCTAAAAGCTTGAATTTTGAAGATGATGGATGAACTGTATTATATATACTCTTTGAAGCTAGAATCTAAAAGTAGTAGGGAACTATTTAGTTGTTGAGCACGTATATTTTTCTCTACCTTTGATTGTACTCATCTTTGATATATTTTTCTTCCTTTGATTGTACTCATCTTTGATATAATAAATTTTCTCTTTCTACCCTTAGTTTTTTCCCATCTAAGAAATTTTTTAGGTAAATATGTGTGTATTGTTATTATGATTTTGTTGTCTATTGCATTTACTTTTCTTCACAATTATAATGTTTGTGTATTTTCATAAGTGGACAATAAAACTCAAAGTTGAGAAACACAGCCAATGAGGTTGACTGGAACTACTATAAATGTCCTTGTGATTTCTTCGTGTTCTTGAGCTTTTATTTCTCTTTTCTTTATATTTTTGCATAAGTAATTTCACCCGTTTGGGTTGCAAATTATTTCTTTATATTTTTGCATTAAGTCTCGTTAGATTGGTTTCTTTGACCCATTTGAGCTGCAATTTTTCAAGCACCAATCGACTCCCACTTAGACCCTTGCCATCTGTCCGGACTTGACAAGGACTTGACAAAATTGACGTGGCATTTTCTGCGCGACAAGGGATAGGTATTCTAAATTTCTAATGTCCCTCTGACGAGGGCGAAAGGGACGGCACACATGCTACGTTTATCATCACATCCACCTTACGGAATCTAGCTTAACTAGCTGCAAACCTACGCCGAATAAGCCCAACAATTATCCCTTGCCTAAATCAATAGAAAAAAAATAAAAATCATAATATTTATTTTATCTAGAATGTGAGATGAAATTTAAAATTTCATTTATTTAATCATAAAATTTATTCGATAAGTTAAATGACCCACATCATAGATTTTAATTCTAAAAAATGATATGAATCATTTCATATTTTCATTTGCAGCAGTCCATTCGATTAATTATCGATAACGTTTAGATAAATAGTGTTTAAAAATATCATAAATGGTTGCATCGAGTCTAAAAATTCTGCTGACCGAATGGCTAGGGTTAAAGTGAACTAAGAATGAGAGGATGCTACTTGTGATACCAAATTAAATCCACCGGCAAATTAGATGTAACAAATAATCATCTACCTTTGCTTTATTTTTTATGGACTATAAAGTGTCTGGCATTGTATTAGGTAAATCTTTTATTACTAATTTCTCTATTTTTTAATTGACATGATACGTAACTAATTCAAACGCCTCTACTTTTTTTAGGGTCGATTTCAAATATAATTATATATTTTAATTGCAATTTCGAATGTAACCATGCCGTTTCAAAAATATCTTATATGACAATAAAGTTTGAAAGTATGTTTTAAATATAATAAAACTGTTAAATTGGCTATAACAGTCGTTTAATATTTGTTAACTTTGATAAAATACATCTTAATAACTCATTTTCCTCAACAAAGAACCCATTTCCCTAATGCCCTAAACTCATTTCCCTCAATAGAGAGCCTATTTTCCTAATCCTATACACTAAATCCATCTTTCTTAATAGAGAACTTATTTCTCCATTCTCATGCCCTAAACTCATCTCCTTTGATTGAGAGCTACTTTCTCTAATCCAATGCTCTAAATCTACCTTCCTCGACAGAGAATTCGTTTCATCGATCCCAGGCCCTAAACCTATTTCCCTCAACAGAGAATTCATTTCCCTAATTACGTGCCATTAAATCTTGAAAACTCATTTTTCTAATTTCGTGCCCTAAACCTACCTCCCTAGTAGAGAACTTAATTTGTCAATTATGTGCTTTAAACTCATCTCCCTCAATAGAGACCTCCTTTTCTGAATTCCGTGCCCTCAACTCATATCCCTTGACAAGAATCCATTT
>JAYJMB010008368.1:0-51621 GCA_036873735.1 Pouteria campechiana
TTTTAATGAAAAAGCAAATAAAAATTATTGAAGAAAAAGGATTTTTATACACTGGTCCTGCCTATCGAGTGTATAACCAAGACAAGAAGCTTCAAATCCACACAAACCAACTTTTGGTATCACCCTAGAACTAAGGGCCCATTCCATGTCTGATCAATCTATTTCCCTTAATCATATAAGGGAGAAGCATCCAACCTATTTCATGTCTTACCTAAGCCACAATAATGGCAAGTTTGCTGACAAAGAAAATGAATAAAAAAAATCCTCTCTTTTTTTATTCCTTTTAATTAATGTAACATTTATCTATCAATGCAATTCTACTTATTATTTTTGACATTTTCAATCATTACCAACTATTTTTATTCAAAAAGTCCTTTTATTTGGTCTTTATTCACTTAATTTTCCATCATTATTTTATAGTTTTCCCTATTTTTTATCACTTTTCCAATTTTTTATCTTTATATAGTTTTATCATTTTCTCCATTCTCTCTCACTTGTCCACATTTCAGTTTTTTCTTTTCATTTTCCACCATCTTTTCCCATTATCTATATATGGGCTCTAAAAAATGCACTACAAGCTTTGAATCAACCTAACATTTTCCAAGGTACGTAACCCAAAATAAATAAAATAAAACAAAATAAATCCTACATGAGGTCCTAACACTGCAATAGGTATGGTCAGCTTACCTATTGGTAAGCATATAATATAATAAATTTTTCTTTAAATGTAGAAGGGAGATAGAATCCATGTTACCCTCTTTGGGCTGCACTTTGCATGTGTGGGTGGTTTACGAAGCACCCCAGATGATAGAAAAGCAGTAACTGCTTCAACTGCTTTCCGTACAAAGAGCAAAAGAAAACGAAATCTTTTGGAAAAGAAACATATGTTTTAGCGTGCATCATGAAGGTCCGTGTCTACCACCACCACCTCCAGCCCCCACACCCCAGGCCAGCATGATTGCTGAAGCTGTCAATCCTGCCACCAAAAATCTATTGCTCCACTACAATTCTTCGCAAACAATTGTAGCCTTTGATATATATGGTTGGGATAAGTAGGGACCGAAAATTTTTTTCTTGTTTTTGGAATTTCAGCTATTAAAATTATGTAATCCTCTCATCTCTGTAGTATGAGTTACAAAATGGGCAATTTTGATCAGCCGAATGCTTAGTCCAAATAGAGCAATGAACCTACAGCATCGTGATCCACTCTAGAAGTACTAGGTGTTTTTCGTAGTTTAGAAAAGAGAGAAAATTAATCTAATAATATTTATTATTATTATTATTTATATTTTTAATTGCCATCTTTTATTTTTCATCAAAAAGAGTTTATCCTTATTTATTTTATTTTTCAATCATTCTCTTCTCCTTTTCCAGTTTTTCGTTTTTTTCCTTTTTTATTTATTCTTTTCTAACTTCCTTTCTGATTCTCGAAGGGGTGTACTTGCTTGCATGTGAACAATTAATAAAAGAAGCATAAAGTGGTTTTAGATATTTTGAGACAGCCACAAATGCCTCGCGGTTGAAACTTTCGTGCTATGACTACGGGATGAGGAGAATGATTGGGGTGAATGGTCAGGATGCTGCCAGCAACGCCTAAGTACTGAGAAAAGAGGCCCAAGAAAAATAACTTACCTTTAATGTAGGACTGAGCAATTTTTAAGCTCATTTAACAAGTGAGGCAAAGCTCTAAGCTTAGCTATAGTTTAATGTGCATGTTGGCATGTTGGGTACAAAGCTAGTTTTGTGGATCATACTGATTATTAATTAAAATCTATGGTTCAGTAAACCAAGCAGGTTTTGTGTATGATACTGATTATTAATTTGTCGAAAGTAATGGAGACAAAGATAAGAGAAAAATCAGTTCAATGGAAAGCATGTATTAAAAGGAAAAAAGAAGAAGAAAAAAAAAAGCCTCTTAGAATAGCTCTTTCACCTAAATCATTCTTATGTGTTTTGATCAATTGTATCAGAATCGGACTGATAATAGAACCAACCAATGGGCCGGTTTGGTTCAAACTTGTTGAACTGTTCAATTGAACCGGATTTGAAACATAATATCATCATTATATAATTATAATGTTATAAATATTTAATAATTTTAAAAAATAAATAAATCTTATAAAATATTTATAATATTTTGAGCAGGTGGAGAAAGAACCATGAGAAGGAATATGGATTCAGGATTTCTGGTGACCATGATACCAGTTTGTTATATTTTTTTACGAGCATCGTCCTGCACCTGTAAAGGTGGAGCCTATTCTCTTGTCAAACCGGTGCTAGGACCGGTTGGGCTCGAACGGCTGGTCCGGTTTTAATTATACTGGTTTTAATTAAATTTTTACTTGATTATTTCTGTTAGGGGCATTTGCATACCAACACCTTCAACAAATAAATGTAGATATACCAACATTTTAAAAATTTTAGCAAATATATTTTTAAAATTGTAAAATATTTGCTTAATTTTAAAAAAATTACAAATTTATGAATTTCATGATTATTATAATGTGTATAATTTATGAAATATGAAAAAATTTAACACCTATTTCAGATAATCTATTGTGGTAATCTAAAATAAGCATCAATTTTTTCATAACTCTTAAATTACAAGTCATAATAGTCATGAAATTTGTATATTTAATATTTTTCATTTTTATAAGTGTATTTGTTAAAATGTAAAAAGTATAAATATATCGATAATTACACATAAAAGGTATAGGTATGCTTACAAATGCCCCTTTTATATTAAACCATTTGTACAATCCAATGCAATATTGCAACCAATGGATAGAATACACACACATACCAATGGATGGAACTTTCTATTTTTACCACCATGAATGATGAGATGAAATATAATATACTCGTCATACTCAATAATTATTTTTTTGTTGAAGTAATTAAGATTATTCAAATAAAATACTTGGATGGGCCTAAAATTAAAATGACTTGGGTGTGAATATTGGCCCTCTAAAATTCTTTTACCTTTGTAAAGCCCATGAAGATATAGCCATGCATCTACAATTTTGAAAGTCTTTCTCCTGTATTGACGCATGATTTTACAAAATTTTATGATATTTCAATGCATGTATTGTTTAATTTAAGTAATTTTCATATTTCAAATATAATTCCGTGTACTTTAAAATGGTGCGGTGCATGCCGGCAATGTTTGAAATGATTTCAATTATTTTAATGGAAATATAGTGTTAAGCATGTTGGCTTCTCCTCTACGCGTTGGATCTCTCAGAGCAGTTTGCCGTTGAAGCAGCCACCTTTTCCAAACAAAGCTCAGACGGCGAAGAAGCCCAAGCTCAGACTCCGTTTCAGGGAGAGTGTAGTGAAAGTAGACAGGACTAGGCCCATGAGGAGCGGCTGATTTACAGATGGACTTTTCTTTCTTAAAAACAAAAGTAAGAGAGAAATGAGAACGAGAGGAATGAAATAAAATAAACGAGGGAAAATCCCATCTCAGATGATGAACCGTTTATCATGGAACTCACCTGGAAAGATTGCTTGAACGGCCACGATGACACGCAGACCAATCTGGCTCACCAGCTTCTCACTGGGTCACGTCATGGTCCATTGAGGTCTTCGATTGATGTTAGTATACCCGAGTACGTTTTCCGGCGATATAAGCAGGAAATTTCATTGCTTGGATAAGTCTTGCTATTCACGTATAAATAGGAAAGAGAAAGAATTGCAATCTGTGCGGTTATACTCGGTGTATCTGTGTATATTAATTAGTTTTATATAATAAATGAATTAAATTTTATAAATCAATTGATTTAAGCCTCAAACAAAGCATTTGCATTGTAACTTAGGCTGAAAACGTTTACAGTGAAAAGTTTCCATGAAAGAAAATCAGCAAGATAAAGACTAGACGTAGTTAGTTGCAAAGTAGATAGATACAAATAAATAACTTTTTAACCAGATAAATTAATAATAATTTTAAAAAGTTCCATCCAGTTTTTTCACTTGTGTCACTCATGATGTGTGTCCAACTAAGAAAATACCTAGAAGCAAATTGCGCCAAACCTGTATTGGTAGCCTTGGGGCAAATACATATAATAATTCAAACATTCTTCTACATGATTCACGTGCAATAATCTTTCATTAAATAATATATTATATTTAAAATATTTTATATGATGCGATGAATGCAAAATGAGAATGTGGGTTCTTCTTTGACTGACTTTCAAAGAAATCAGGTTAAAATAAATAAATAAATATATTTGAAATATTTTATGCCACTTGATGATTTCACAGGGTCCTAATTCAGCTCACGTTCCAAGAAAATGTCAAGGTCGCGGTGGCAGGCTCACGCTCTTTCCTTGCACAATTCCCACTTGAACGCTTGACAAAATATTACCAAAAGTTCAGCACGCGTGCAAAAAGAATTTGTTTTCGTTCACGTGGGACCCACCTGAGGTGAGATTGGTCTTCTGCTGCTCCTGGTTCATGGGCGTAGAACGAAAGCTATTTTTGAGAGATAAGCTCCCGAAAATCAGGATTTATCCGTCAAAGACGTCGTTACGATCGAGTTGGATTATATCATAGAGTTGCTAAGATGGAAAGGAAAGAAAAGAGAATAATATAGTGTGTCATTTATATACCATTTCTCTCAACTCCGCTTTTACTTATCTTTCTCCTTTTTATCTATTTTTCTTTTTTACTCAAGTCACTAGAGAAGCACAGCATCAATAAAACAAAATACTAGTATTGCCAATTGAATAAGGGTCTATTTAGCTTGGCGCTTGTTTAAAAAAAAGCTCATCTTTAGTAGTGAGAAAAAAGCTCTAAATTAGAGCTTCCAAGTAAACGCAGAAAATCACCTTTTACGGTCTCAAAAAAGTACGGTACATTCTAACCAAATACTGGGTGTTTGAAGGGAAAACACTTTTTACGCTATAAAAGTGCTTTCAGCTTCGTAGAACGTAGGGCGAAATGTTGGTCCCACTTAGACGATGACTCAAGAGGGAGATGAATCGAGTCTTTAAATTTTCCATCGGATGTGATCTGTAGTGCAAATATGAGAAATGAAGTAACAGTATAATGCACTTGGACAAATATTTTTATAGTGACTGTCATTTACTTAGGTTCCTACTACATTATCTAAGTTAGCCTTTTTTGTTAAACTTATGTTCCTCCAACACCTTCTTTGATCATCACCCTTATAATCAAATAAATATACTTGTTAGTTTCTAAGCTCACAAACTAATTTTTACAAATTTGAAGCAAGTATCATACTTGCTTACAATACTCATAAGCAAGTCTTTGACTTGTAGAAATGTGTGAAAATAAATGAATGTATACAAATATTAATGCTTCTAATAGGATAAGTTTGTACAAAGTTCATAAGCAATAAATATAATAATAAAATAGTAAAATTCAATCTCCATAAATGGTTGAATAAAGGGCTTTGAATGTTTCTTGAAATGAGATGCACTAAAGTTGAACTTATAGAAGAAAAATGTTTAAATCTTAGTAAATGCTCACTTTGTTTCTCAAAATGATCTTCTTACTTTCCTTGTTCTCACTTAACTTTTTTTGTATTGAAACTTCTGACTTTTCTTTTTCTGTTATGGTAGCTAAGGATCATTTAATGCAAGAGAACATTCAAATTTATAATCATTAAGCTAATTTATGTGTCTTCAAAGTTTCTGATATTATAATACTGAATTCTCCGAAACTGCATTTTGGATACCTCTCACTCAAATGACATTGCTAATCTTTTGGATGCTTTGATACTAAGTTTTGGTGCTTTAGAAGCAACGCATATGCAATAACTTGGGTCGGATCCAATAATTTCAGACTCCAAAGATTTTTTTGAAATGTTCTTCTTATGACTCCGAAATAATCACACAAAGAGTGGCTCTAAAGTGCCTATCGACTCCAAAGTGCTTGTTCTGTGATTTTGAAGAGTCTTATTGACTTTCAAAGAATTTGACTCGACTCTGAAGTAATTCTGCTTAATCCAAAGTTATTAAATTTGTGGTTTTGAAGAGCTCTACTAACTCCGAAGGACTTTTGCTGGCTTCAAACGGTTTTATTGAATTTGAAGCTCGTGAGCTTGAGGTTTGAAGCACTTAACTGACTCCAAAATAACTTTTCTAACTCCGAAGTTGTTAAAGTTGTGGTTCAAAAGTGATTATTTTCTTTTAATAATTCTAAAGCTTGTGAACTCGTTACTTCAAAGTGCTCCATTGGCTTTGAAAACTTGTCTTGACTCTAAGGCGTTTTTGGTGATTCTAAAGTTTGTGACTTCGTGATTCCAAAAAGATTTTCCTATATTTCTAAAATACTTTACTGGCTTCGAATGAATATCCTTTTGTCTCTGAACCGCTTGAGAAACTCCGAAGGGATAAAATTGTAAATCCAAACTTGACTCCAAAGTTTACTTAATGATTTTGAATTTCCATTTTCTTTTCTTGAGTATATTTTTGAATTATATACTTAGTTTTCTTGAGTATTTACTTAGTTTCTTCCTTTAAGCTTCATGAAATTTATTCTCATAAATTAGTTTGAAAACATATCTGCAAATACTTGAGAATAAATTATTAGTATCTTAATGTTTCACTCATATATTTGCTCATCATCAAAACATGATTGATTAAGAATGTTTATCATCAAAATTAAGCTAGATAAGAATGTATATTCAACACCAAACAGGCCTTAAAACTACGTCACTCATGTGGAAGCTCTTTCATAATATTATGAGATTGATGTATCCAGTATTCTAGTGGGAAAAAAAAATCTCATTAGAATTTAAGAGATATGGTCTATAAATGACACTTGTAAAAGTGTTTAAATGGTAAGAAGATTAGTTCATTCATAAATTGCCTAACCACTTATTTTAGAATGAAATTAAAATTATCAATATTTCTATTTATATAATTAATTTAAAAATATGATATTGTCATGTTTTCTTATTTTTAAAATGAATACATTTTTAAATTCATTATTTTTTAATATTTGACCTACTCAAATATTATATTATGCTATTTAATTTTAACTTATTATTTAAATTTATATTGTATTAATATATTTGATCATTCTTATAAAATATAAAACATTAAAAAATATTACTATATCAAATATACAACAAAATTCAAAAGATTTAAACTTTTTTATAAGCATATAAAAAAATATTAATAATCTTTATTATATGTTTAAACTTCTTAAGTAAGGAAAGTCTTGACATGACTCTTTCATAACATTTGGCCTATTTAAATATTAAACTATGATAAATTATTTATTTTTTTATAATAGTTTAAATTTATATTAAGTTAATGGATTAGATCATTCTTGAAAAATATAAAATATTTAAAATAAAATTATATCAAATATGTGATCATAGATTTAATATTTAATTTTCATAAGGTTTTTTTAATTCATTTATTTAACATAAATTTTTATAATTATTTGAAACTAAATATTTTGGTATGATTTTGTCTATAAGTAAGTGCATGATGAGAAAATAAAAATTTCAAGTCATTATTTACTCAAGAAATGAAAAATAAATAATATAATTAATTTTTTTATTTAAATTAGGAAAAAGGAGAAAAATACAACTACAATACAAATTATTTTAGAATAAAAATGAGATTAGGTATTTTTTATTTTGGTCATATATTTGATATAATGTTATTTTTTATATTTTATGCCTCGTAAGAATGATAAAATTTGTTAATATAAAATAACTCTAAATAATTATTAAAAATTAAATAATTTAGCCAAATATAATATTTAAATAGATTAAATATTAAAAAATGATTTTAGAATTTTATTCATTTGAAAGGTAAGAAAATATTTAAAATATTATTTATTTATTTATCTAGGAATTCAAATATTATCCCACTAAAAAACTTACTTTGGTCACAAAAATTAAAATAATTTGAGAGTAAATCTTAATTTTGTTACAATTACTTATTTTTTAATTATTAATCTTCGACCTATCACAGTTCATAGATCTTTTAATTTTATTTTTTCTACTTTTTTGTGCTTCACCGTTTTTCCCTTTCTTATGCGGCTTTTCATCTTTCCAAACTCTAAAGAATCGTAGTCTATAAAGCTGATTTTTAGAGTTTAACTTTTCTTACAAGGCCGGCTTTTCATCTTTTCAAATGCTAAAGCAACTTTTTGGCCACGTATGGATCTAACCCTTAGCTGTTCGTTCATATGGAATTGGAATCCATGCCAATGGTTCCCCGTAAAAAACACACTTTTCAAACTTGATTTGACATGTATTTCCTTTAATAATTTTACTTTTTTGTTATTTGTATATTTAATAAATATATAATTATCTATGTTAACTTATTTACTCTATAATTGATATCTTTTCAGTAATTTTCAATTCATTCTATTCCATCTAAAATAAATGTAAGAAATTAAAAAATACAAGATAATCTCAGTCGTAAAGTTTATTTGTCCATTGAATTTATAACTCATTTGAATATTTTTCAATCCATTTTATTCTCTGAGTAAAAAATAAAATTAAAATAGATAAATGTAGATGAAAAGAAATAAATTTAAAAATATATTATATTAATCATAAATAAATAAAGTTAAAATAAATAAATATTTATAAATATAAATAATAATAAAAATAAAATTATTTAAAACATGTCAAATCAGGGCTTGGATACCGATGGAACCATTGTCATGAACGAAAACGAACAGGTCCTCAGGACCACACCTCTACTTGCCCATTTGACTACTATTTAATTACGGGCGTTCGTTGGTTCCGGAGGGATTATGAGTATCCCATATAGTCGCTGTAAAATTTCTCCCGCCCTCGCGTCTCGTCTCCCGCCGTCTTCCATCTGCAAAATCCTTCTCTCGCCCCACGCAATCGCCCTCCACCCCCATCGATGGCTTCCATGCGGAGGCTTGTCCGTCCGATCTCTCTCTATTCTCCCATCTCTCATTCCGCACCACCAGAAGGTAGACGAGTTCTTGAATGCACACATGGATTTTTCAGGCATCTTGATGCTTCTTTGTGGAATTCAGGTATTGTTTCCGGCCGGAGCTTTTCATCTAGCAGGTTGTGTGAAGATAGGGAGCTGAAATACGATCCCGAGGTGGACGACGGCGTGCTTTCTGAAAGCCAGGTTGAGAAGATCCGCCGCGAGTTCGATGCCGCGAAGCGGAGCTTCTTCAGCATCCCAGCCACACTCAAGGAGATGCCCAAGATGAATCCAGAAGGTCTGATGTCTTCAAATTTTCTTGAATTTAGATGGGGATTAGGTTTTGCGAGTCTAGTCGCTCCTGATGCCTGCTGAAAATCTTTCCAATAGGACGATCCTGGTCTTCGGATCGTTGAATGTGAGGGTTCATTTGCAATCTTCCTATCAGATGGCTGGTCTATTGGATTTATTGTTGGAACTAGCGTTTGATTGATGAAGGCAATCCATTTGAACGGATTGATTTGAACAAGAATTTTTTTGCTCTCTTTCTTAGATGTCTTCCCACAGGCATTTGGGACATTGCAAATTTTGGGGTTCTGATACTCGTTTTTTGAATATTGAATTAGGTATCTATGTGAATAAGAACCTAAGGTTGGACACTCTACAGGTCTATGGATTCGATTACGACTACACACTGGCTCATTACTCTCCGTATTTGCAGAGTTTGGTTTATGACCTTGCAAAAAAGCACTTGGTTAACGAGGTTAGTAACAGATGCATCATTAACTCGGTAAATGAATGTAGTTCTCTTGTTCAATACAATTCTATCTTCCTTTTTGACAATCACGCTATAGGAAGTGATGGGCCAATCAAACTCTCAGAGTTGATTGTTAATTTTTCATCTGTAATGATTAGGACATCTGGCAGAAAGATGTCTTTGTCATCCGACTAACTTGTTGCATTTTGTCGATAAGATGAATGTTTGGAAAAGGTTGGAAAGAGAATGAAAAGGTCACTACTTTGATGGGTAGTATATTCGCCTATGAAGTAACTAGAATTGTCTAAATGTGCTGGTTATGGGATATGATTTATCCTTGTGGTGGTCCATATGTACATGTGCATTGGGTGATATGTGATCCTCGTTATCAGTATTTGTGCATATTCTTATTTAGTGCTTTCTTGGTCATACATGTAAATATATATATTGTGCCTATGAAGGAGAAGCTCTCCAAAATATGTTGCACGTTCTGATCAAATAAGAAGAATGTACGGGGCATACTGATGGATGCACTTTTTGACCATATTCAGATAAAAATTCAGTTATATCATATGATACAGTTAGCATATGACAATCTTTTAAACTCTTCCTACCAGATCAACACTCTAAGTTACCTTTGGAGAGGTTAAGTACTTGTTACGTTGTCTTCAAAGAGGTGAAGAGGAAGAGAAAATGCCAAAGGCCTATTTAGTATTTTTATATCTATTCAGGATCCCCTTTTCAAATAGGTTTACTCTTGCAATAGAACATATTGATACAGTTTACTCAATTTCATGTTCTATGCTCTCTGAATTTTGCCCTGGCGCTTATCTTCTGTGGTTTGTCTTTGTCAGCTTCGGTATCCTGAGAGTTGCCTTCAGTTTGAATACGATTCCACATTCCCTATAAGAGGTCTATATTATGACAGAAAGAAAGGATGTCTTCTGAAACTGGATTTCTTTGGGTCGATTGAGCCTGATGGATGCTACTTTGGACGTCAAAAGGTGCCATATCTATGACATTGTTATATGTTTACTGTGTTTATATGTGCTATCGAGAAAGGAAAGTTCCTAAAGAAAGGAAATTTCCTTTGTGACCAACTTCTTTATTTGAATGTTGCTCTAATGACTCTCTAAGCAATTGAAACATTTGTTGTCGTTGTTGTGTGTGTGTGTTTTTTTTTAACATTCAGAATTTCTGATACGGTATTGTTTAGCTTAGGTTGTAACGCTATTACATTTACATATGAGTCTCGTTCATGCTATGCTTTTGACATGTATAAATTATGATGTGCAAGAACCCCCTGATTGCAAATATATCAGCAAGAGAAATTATCTTGGTTTGTTTGCCTGGACTGGTTATTTATTCCAAGCCAATTGGTCAATCATAGAAAGGAGGTTTTCAACATTGAGGTCTGAGTGCATCCATGTTGCCCTTGAAAGAAAATGTTCTGGATGGGCTTAAGTGCAACTGCTTTCTTCTTGCTAGTTTTGGCAGCAGTAATCTGGCAATATATAGATTACAATAGCCTTCGGCATAACTTCTTTGAATTTATTTGTTTCCGAGTAAAAAATGCTTTGAACATTTGAATGCCTCTGTCCCTTGCATTTTATCTCATTGTTCTATTTTCTTTTTATATTATTGACAAACAGCTCAGCAGGGCAGAAATAAAAGAGATATATGGCACACGACATATTGGCCGAGATCAAGCACGTGGACTTGTTGGTCTCATGGATTTTTTCTGCTTTAGTGAGGTAATTTACCGTTAATTTCTTTACATCTTCCATGTTATTTGTGCAAGTTGCTTAAATGTATTGTGTATGCATGGCTATTTAGCATATTGTTTAGCATATTGTTACCTTGTCATTTGAATTTTGTGTCATTTGTTAACTATTAAAATATTTTTTTTTTCAATGCTTTTGTCCATTATTTCGATTTGGTGGATGGTGGATGCTAGCATAATACACTTTCTTAGTTTAGTTCTTCAAGGTAAGTGTGTATTTCTTTTTTGCATTATTGGGTTTAGATGTCCTAAGTTTCTTTGAGTTTTACATAATTAAAGCCTTCTCCCAACTGTGGGGTAGCTGCGTTAATCCCGCACTACCATGTAGTTCTATCATGGGCCACTCTTGATATTTTGCTTTGATTGCTGAATGAATGACTCAAAACTGTTTCTTTCTTGTGCAAGTGACTAGATTACCTCTCTCACATGTTTACTAACTGGCAGTGGGCCTTCAAGCCATGGTAGATTCTACCCAATCTACATTGGGGTAAGCATTGATTTATGAATCCCATGATCTAAGACTTTTATAGAGGAGTTCTCTTTCTATAGTCTTCCTCAAATACTTGAGAACTTTGTATACTGCTTCCAAGGGATGTTGGCTGGGAGTTCTAGCATAAATTGGCCTATTATTCCATAACTAATTAGGCCTTGTAATTGTGAGGTAAGTAACTTGACCACCAAGCCTTCAATTCCATTGTGGAGCATCATGAGGAGGCAGTTGCTCATGGTGAAGGTCATGATTGAGTTCAATTGCGGTGCCACTTGGCCTTATGCCAAGGAATCTAGCTTCCATAAGTGATCTAGAATGTATTTCTGCTGGAACAAAAAATTACCCTTTTGGACTTAACAACATTAATCACCAACCAAACCCAAGTCACCTCTCTCCCCATCTTCCCCCTTGGAGAATTAAGTCGTGGGATGAATTGAGTTTAGCTATGAGAGCAAACATCCCCATATTGTCAACCCTGTACTGTCTAGTGAAGCAATTAGCAACTAGCCCTTCCTTATACCTTCAGATTGAGTCATCAAGTTTGTATTTCCTGGTAAACACCCATTTGCACCCACAAAGTGCTTTCCAAGGAGGGAGATTCACCAGCTCCCTTGTCTTCTGGTTTTCCAAAGTAGGTCTGTTTCATCATTGCTGCATTCCACTTGAAGATACCTCATCTGTGCTCCTCAAGAGAAATATCCAAGTGCATTGAGTGTAACTATCTATAAAAGAAGCAAAGTATTTAAAGCAAAATTGTTAAATAATCAGAACTAGGTCCCATGCATTTAAATGAACTGGATAAAAAAGAATAAACTTTTTGTTTTTCATTTCGGAAAGAAGTTCTAATGTGTTTCCATGGTTGACAAGTTTCGCAATGAGAACTGCCTTTTATATCAACGTTTTGAGGGAGCAACAAAGACAACGTCTGTAAAGGAAGATGTCCATGATGAGAATGCCATAAAGCTGCTCCTTTTTTGGAGGCACTTGACTCTAAAATGGAACCAGAACTCCTAGGGTTGTATCTTACACCATCACCCTAGACCCAAGGCTGATTCGCACAGGATCTATCCTATTTTGGATGAAACGTAACACATCTCTTTACACAAAATAGGGAGAAAGGAAATCTGTATTTATTAATTAAGTTCCTAACATCCTCTTTGACAGTCAAATGCAAATGCATGAAATAATAAAATTAGATAATAAACTCTTGAAATCTCTACTTGACTTCTACCTTGCCTTCAAATCTACCCCAACTAAGACCTGAAAACCTTCATTGTCTGAAGATATGTGAAGGAAGGGAACTCAGCAAGCAGAATAATTGTACGAAAAATCCTCACATGAAATAATAAAATCTCAAACACATGTAATCAACAACACACCATCTAGACGTGTGAACATTAGGCATGTGATAAAGCAAAGCATCCAAGATAGTACTTCACACATCACCAACATCTTAACCATTTTATTTAATCATCTTGCCCAATCAAGTGAACATCCTCGATTGGGCTTCATCTAGTTTACCCAAATCAGTCTTTGAGGACTTTACAATCATCTTAAGGGAAAAGGATCGCATTCCTACATCTAGTCAACCCAAATCAATCCCTACATCTAGTTAACTCAAATCAACCTTTAGGGACTTTATCATCAATTTAATAGAATCAAATCTCATCCTTCATAGCAATTCATTGTTAGCTTATGATCTAGCTATCTTATGGATAATTTGACTCTTTCATTAAGTCCAAAAAAAAAAAACTCAGTTATTTGATTGTCCAAATTGGACAATCTGGGGTCCCAGATCACAAAACCCAACATCGGCCATCTATATGGCTCCTTGGATCGACCACCGACACTGCCTGCCTGGGCTGTCTTGCTTAGGTTAGCTTGCTTGGCTTGGGTTGCTAGTTCGGCTTAGCTTGCCTCTATTGTTGATTGCCACTATCGGTATCGCCCACTCCATCGCCACTCGACGTCGCCTCCTTGCTTGAACACTTGTTGGGCTTGTGCCTGTGCTAGCTTGGCCTGGGCGTTGGGCTTGGTGCGGCTAGGTTTGACCTCGCTGGCTAGGTGCTGGGCCTTGCTTGTCTAGCCTAGCTTGGTTGATTCTAGTGCTGGGCCTAGCTAAAGCTAACCTAGTTTATGTGCGTGAGCAATGTATGGTGGAGGGGTTTGTGCGCATGGATTGTTCATGTTTTCCTAATTCCCATCTCACCTATGCTGCTGCTTGTGGGACCCATTGTCCCAAAATTCCAGCACATGGCAAGGGGTGTTTTTGCAAACTTTCATGCAAGAGATAATAAATTAATTTGACATGTCATTATTCCAATTATCATAACAACCTTACCTTTTTTTCGTTATTACATAAAATTTTAATCATTACTCCCTATCAATTTTAACTCTACTTTATGGTTGACATTATTCCTTGTATTTTTGACATAATCTATAAACCCATTTTGATTTCCCTCTCCATTTCTATTTGTCCAAATTAGACCAAAGTTACCTGGAGACTAAGGTAGAGAAACTTAGGGCCTTTTTGGCTGCATGTTCATGGAGCTTAAACGCGCTTTCCTACACTTGAACGCTTTTCTTTTAAAATTTATGGGTGTTTGGCTAGATATAATGGAACTTTTGTCCACTGCGAAAGCAATAAAACTACGTTTCAACAGAAGCTCTATTTTGGAGTGGTTCCTCTAGCAACTTTTGCATTACTATAAGACTGATAAAAATATCCATTGAACTAAGAAATCTAACCTATCCCTTATAAAAATTAAAAAAAATCAATTTCATTTCCCGATTGAAGTCATCGACCCAACAAAATGCTTTTATACATTATATATAATATAAATAATGTAAAAATATTCTATAAAAATATATATAAAGAAAAAAAAATATAAGATATATAATATATTATACATAAAAAATATTTTTTATTTAAAATATAATATATAATAAAAATTTATTATATATAAATATATATAATACACATTGAATATATAAATAATATTGTGTAATGTATTACATATAATATGACATATAAATAAGTATAATATATAATATACTAAATAAATATATAGTATTGTATTGCTTTTTTACATATATTTTGTATATATTATAATGCATACTATATTCATTTAAATTATGAATAAAATATGTATTTAAAAAAATATTTTATTTATTATATAATATATAAATATATTCAACAACAAAAATAAAAATGTATTTTATATATTTTTAACATTAAGTAGGTTAAATTAAGAAAGACTTCTATATATCTTTTTTAGTAATTTTATGTACTAAAAGTACTTTTACCCCTTGTAAGCCAAACATACAGATAATACTAACAACACTTTTCAGATGACAAAGTCAAACTCTAAGAAGCTTCTTGCTTATAACACTTTATAAAAAGGCATTACTTTTAAAAGCACTTTCTCGGCAGCTAGAATTTCATAGCTAGGCCAAACATGCCATAGCCTCCTAGCCTTGAGAAGTCAACTTTCTTGTTGTTGACTGGGACATAAAAAATTTGGTACTTTGTGCACCTTGCGACAACTTAAATTTCTTTTTAAATGGGGGAAGGGAAGCCGGACGGTAGGATTGTATTGCTATAGGGCAAGGTCTTTCTTTATAGGAAAGAAGACAGGGATAAGTGCCCTGTCCATGAACTAGTAACTGCAAAGAAAAAGCGAGATATCCATCATAATGAAAATTTTCCATCATGTGACTAAGATATATAATTGTGTAAACAAACCACATTGTGCTGTGTGCAACATGAAGGTGCCTTCCTCTTCTCCCTGTCATGCGAACTATTTGTTTCGATCTGTATCTTGATTTATAAACCTGTTGTCCATATGTATCATTTTTATCTACAACTATACTTGGGCGATAACCTTGGTCTTGTCTATGTTGGCTCTTTTATGTGAAACATTGCAGAAATTTCTTAAAGCTTTTTGGCCATCGTGAAGCAACTGCACTTATGTGAAACACTACTGAAATTTCTTAAAGCTTTCAGCCATTGTGAAATAGATGCACTTATAAATGCTCGATATTTCTGTAACAAGACAAAAAAGAAGAACAACGAAAGAAAAATGGAACATAAAGATTGTTATCGGAATGAATCAAACAATTTCGATTTTATGATGTCCTCAATTAATTACATTTGCTGTGTACATTAGAAAATTGTATATTCCAGTGCTTGCAATATCAAAATTTTTGAGTGAAATTTTGCTGAAAATTTCAAATTTGCAATCTGGCGAAATGGTTTTGCTACTGAACAGTGACATTTTTCCCCTTTAGGCGAGATTTTCGAAATTTCGTCGAAATATCGGTGAAATTTCACCAAAATACTCAATTTCTTGCTGAAATCTCGCTTGTATAGTGAAATCTCAGTGAATACTGACGAAAAAACTGAAATAAAAGGGAAAAACCCTACCCCAAGCTCCATCACTTTGCGAAACCCATCTCTGCCTCCCAAATAGGTATTTCCGAAATACCTAGTGTTGATTTTCTAAGAAAAAAATGAGATTTAGTCTTAGAAATCTACCTTCGAACGTTGGCAGCTACATCTCCCTCTTCCATTGCAGTAATTTTCGAGCCTACACTTTTTTTGGCTTCGAAATCACAAATGGAGTTTTTGAAATCAAGATTGAAGCTCACTTATATGGATTTTTAAGCTTGATTCGAATGCGCATGGTGCGATAGTTCCTCCCTCTTCCGTCAATAGCCTCTGAAGCCTTAGTTTTCCCTTTTGAAATCACTCCAATCCCTTTGAAATCATTGTTGGAGTGATCGAAATGGGTAGAGGAGGTTTGAGATTGTTGAATCGGGCGTGAAAAATCCATCGATCGTCGTTCACAAGCAGACAACGTTCGTTGCGATCGTTCTCCACAGGCAAACAACGTTCGGGCATGACTTTTTGGGGAGGTTGACGTGCGGAATTTCGATTTTGGAGGCAGGGCTTGCATGGATTTTCATTTTGGAGTGCAAGGCGTGCACGCATTTGGAATTTTGGAGATCGTGCGTGCGTGGTTGGATTTATTGTGACTTTAGTGTGGTTAATTTTTAATCACAAATCAGGTTAGTTTTTAACTTTTTCTTCAAATGTTTTGGGCAAATGCATTTATTGTGATTTTATATAATTAATTATGTTTTTTGGGGCAAATGCATCTGCTGTGATTTAATGATGTTAATTATGTTTTTGAGATAATTTTTAGGGTAAATTATTTAACAACAAAAAATTAATTAATTATATTGGCTCTTGTCATGTAACTATTTTTATAGTTTGCTTTTAATATATCCATTTGTATTTTTGTAAGTTATGAAAATAAATAATTTATCCAATGATTTTTAAAAATTATAATATCAAAATTGGGGTAGAAAATTTAGTAAAATTACTAATAAAAATATATGTATAATTAGAATCATAAATTTATGCATAAACATTTTAAGATAAAAAGGGTTGGTGCCTTGTTGAATTTTTTTTTATGTAACCTATGTTAATTATTCTATAACATTGTTGTTTTTACTTATAGGTTCTTTATGTCGAGCTCAAGTACGGGAAAAGACAGTAAAAATAAATAACAGGATATAGCTTGGGAGCATGGGAAGTCATTAGATGGGTATCTAAATGGAGTAGAGTGTAATTATTATGGTCAGCAAATAAAATCTGGGGGTGTTACAAGATTGAAGGTGCATTTAGCTGGAGGGTACAAAACTGTTAGAAATTGCCCCAAGGTGCCCTCAGAAGTGAGAAAGTTGATTGAAAGTGTTCTAATGCAAGGGGTGAGCTTTCGGGAGTCGAAAAACAACATGAAAGAAATATTTCTGAGAGATTATATGGATTTTCAAATTCGGTGGATGTTGATGAAGATGAAGAGGAGAATGATGGTAATATGAGAAGAACTATGCATGCCTCTAGAGCGGAGTAATGTGAAAGAGAGGAAATGATTCAGCTAGATATGAATAGACAAATGTTCCATGGGTCTGTTAGGGAGGTTGGTGGTGGTAGTGAAGGTGGTAGTAGAGGTGGTGGTGGTGGTGGTAGGTATGGGGGTGATAATCAGAGTGATGGTAGTAGTAGGTATGGGAGTGGTAGTGGGGGTGGTGGAAATAGTGGAATTATGAAATATTTTGGACGTAGCAAGAGTGTGAGAATGGCTGAACCGAAATTGTATGAACAAGTGGGTGGAGTACAGAAGAAAATAAATGATATGTTCAATAAGGGAAGGGATAGTGTTGGCCAACTTGGTAAGTTCGGATTAAAGTTTTTTTTCTACAATACAATTCCAGCACATGCAGTAGATACAGTTGCATTCAAAAACTTTGTAGCTGTTGCTCAAAGAGAGGGGGAACATGTAAAACTCCCCACAGGAAGGGAAATTTATGGAAAGTATTTGAAAGAAGAGGTGATAGAGATAAATGACTGGATCAATAGTCAAAAGCATCATTGGGATACATATGGAGTTACCATAATGTGTGATGGATGGACGGACCCAACAAAAATGTTTATAATAAATTTTATGGTATACCACAGAGGGATATTAACATTCATAAAGTCAGTAGATGCATCGACATATGTAAAGGATGCCCATTATATTGAGAGAGAATTAGAGAAAATGATTGAATGGGTTGGTGCAGATCATTCAGTGCAGATTATTACGATAGTGGGAGTGCTTATAAAAAGGCTGGGAAAACACTGGAAGTTAGATCCTCTTTTTATTGGACCCCTTGTGCTGCACATTGTATTGATCTAATGCTAGAAGATTTTAGTCGTCGTCTAGCTATGCAAAAAACAAAAAAAAAATGTACGTATGGTGACCAAGTTTGTATACAATCACAGTTGGGTTCTTTCCATGTTTTACACAACATCTGGATATGATAGGGAGATTATTCATCCTGGAAAGACGAGATTTACTACAAATTATATTGCACTGGAAAGCTTGTACAAAACTCATCAAGCCCTCACCACAGCTTTTAACTCGGATGAATGGCGGGCCTCAAAATATAGAAAGACGGCAAAGGGGAAGAGAACGATGGATATTATTATGACAACTACATTTTGGGATCGTGTGAAATGATTATTGGGCATACTAGAACCTATCTACTGAGTTCTGAGGATAGTGGACAATGAGACATCTATCCATGGGTTCTATGTATAAGTCCATTCGTTTTATGATGCAAGCAATCAAGGAGAATAATCCCAAGGGTGTAGATTAGGTTTTGCAGATTTTAGAAGCTCGTTGGGAGGGCATGCTAAGCCATCTCTTACATGCTGCTAGTGAGTATGTGATTTAATAAATCCAGTTTCATCGAATATGTATAGAATTTTTCTATTTACATTAACTAACTTAAATCTAATTTTTGCTGCTTATTACTTAAATCCCAAGTATCATTATAAGCGGCATCTAGGTCAGGATGTCCAGCTTGGCACCTCGGTTTTTCAAGTGTTTGAAGAGCTTTTTCCCAACAATCCCAATGCTGGGGATCTTATAAATGAGTATATACAACTTAATATACCTATACCATTTGAAGGATAGTTTGTTGATTAAGAATTGTATATTGATAATATTTATTTTCTTCAATACTATAGTTGATATACTTTCAAGATGCCAAGGGGTTATTTGAGATGAATGTACCAATCCAATAAAAAAGCAAAGCAATGCCATGTAAGTAAAGAATAGTGATTTAATAATATGTTTCTACTTTTTATTTTAAATTATTGATAAATCCAAAACTTCTTTCATAGGTGAGTGGTGGAATTGTTATGGGACAGAAATACCAAATTTGAGACTATTGACATGTAAATTACTGAGTCAAATGGTATTTTTCTCTCCATGTGAGTGTAATTGGAGTACGTTTTCTTTAATTCATACATGCAGAAGAAACAAGTTAGGATATAAGAGGCTCCAAGATTTGGTATTTTGTCATTATAATATGCGGCTTCGGGAAAGATTGATTCGATTTGAAAAAAGTTCTCCTAAAGATTCATTAGACTTAATGATGATAGGGCATTACACCCACTTGGAGAAAGTTGATGATAGAGAGGACCTGTTATATGAGTAGCTAAGGTGTAATTATTTAGATACTGCAGATGGAGGGTCAGAACCTGCTGCTAATATAGCTCGTGAACAAGGGGTAAATATACAAAGAATATTGGAGGCAGTGAGAACCCCAATAGATGACTTTGATCCACCGACAAGATCTGAAAGCACTACTCGATCAACCACAAAGTTTTCTTCAATAACACAAAGTGGTGGTAGTAGTGATGAGGATGATGATGGTGGTGGTATGGGGGGCACTTTAATTAGCAAAAGGCCTCTTAGTCCATTCATTGTAGAAGTTGACTTCCAACATGCTACGCAAGATAAAGATCATGGTTCTCGACCGCCTTTGAGATCCTACGTGAGGAAGTATGACAGTAAAAAAAAGTGGCCTTTACAAAGGAGGATGACTTGGTGGATAGTATGGCTGCCACCTCTATTGGTATAGATAGTAGTGAGTAGGGGTCTAGTTATGGATATCAAGAATCTCAATATTCTTATGTGGGAGATTCTAAATATTATTCTCAACAGTTTTATGGCCAGATAATATACAATCTGGATAGTCGAACCGAAGCGTCTTCATCTTCTCTTCCTGCAACGACTCATATCCGGGTGGTTTCTATAGTCATTGGCCAGAAGCAATGGAGGAAAACTGTGTAGATGATAAAGAGGATGAGCCTGCACGAGTTTCTTTTTGGTGGCGAGGTATGGTGATAACATGTTTCATACTATATGCATATGTTTAACTACTTTATCTGCTTTTGCATCACTAGTATGTTTCTTTTATGTTGTATATGTTGACATTTAAAGTGATGTTTTTTGTTTAATAAGTGAATTCAAATTTATCATGATTTATTATGAAGTTTTTTGAAAGATTTTCTAATTTTTTTGCAATTTTTTTTAATTTTTTTATATTTTAGCGAAATTGTTCGGTGAAATTTTTGATAATTTTTCCGAAATTAGTGAAATTTTCTCCTTTTCAGCTTAGCAAAATTTTCCTTATTAGCGAAATTGCAAACACTGGTATATTCACATCCCAGACCACAAGTGGTCCTAATTACATCTCCACAATGGAAGAAAACCTTTGATTAAAAGGAAAAATATAATGCATTTAGAGACCCAAAAATAAAACACTCTTTTTCACATAAATGTGTACTATCATTAGGGTTGCTGAGCACAGTGCGATGGCTTGAAATTTAGGAGATTGCCTCAAGCCAATGGGCGGAGAGGATGACACAACTCTATATTGGATTTCTTGACTTTAAGTCAACCTAAAGAATGAGTGTTTTGATCCAATTTATTTGTCCCGGATGGAGCCAAAACCGGGTGATTTCCGTTATTTAAACTGTAGGAAACCATAAAGACAATAAGTGGTTTGTGACCTAATTGGTGTATCCCAGAAGAAGTCAGGATTGAGTGATCTCTATTGTGTTTAGCTTTAAAGAGATCAAGAAGAAAATAAGTGATTTGTGACTCAATTGGTATATCCTGGAAGAACTCAGGACTGGGTGGTTTCTATTGTGTTTAGACCTTAAAGAGATCAAGAAGAAAACAGGTGTTCATCTCGCTCAAATTGCTCATAAGAAGCTTAAGAAGAGTGGGCCAGGTTGATTAGGTTTAGCTCAGTTCTCTTAAATTGGTAACGAAGTCAAAGAACTCTTGGAGTGGAATTTGCCTTTGCCTCCGCTAGTTGGTAGTGGATTCAAAGAACACTTCTTGGAGTGGAATTTGTCTTTGCCTTAGCTAGTTGGTAGCGGAATCAAAGAACACTTCTCTTGGAATGAAATTTTGCCTTCACCTCCGCTAGTTGGTAGCGGAGTCAAAAGAACAATTCTTCTGGGATTTGCAAATTTTCCGAACTCCGTTTTTAGCATTTTTGACATGCATTTTCCAATAATATAATTGGTAATACCATTTTACTAAAACACAGTAATTTGGTAAAATTACCAACTTGCATGTGAATTTATTAATAATCCATGCATAAATTTGTTTGGAATTTTCCAACTTCATGCGTTCCATTTGATTGGATTTCCATTGGCTTCGATAGCTATTTGTGTGGACTCCATTGTGTTTTTAGCTTTAGAAATGTCATATTCTACTTGGATTTCAGCAGATCCATTTCTATACGCGACGTGGCAATTGCATTTGCCTTTGCCTACGCAACCTCTGCTGCAATTCCCTTTACCTACGCTACCTAGTAGCGGGAATGGATATTGCTGTGCTGATTGCGTTACCCCATCTGCTTTTTTTGATTATGCTTTCAACTACGCAAGTGGATAGCGTTTGGAGAACGCCTTTGCCTACATGAGTGGATAGCTTCTCTTTGGAATTGCCTTTGCTTATGCTAGGGGTGTAAGTCAGGGCGGGTTCAACCTGAACCCGGTTGCCCGAACCTGAATTTCAGGCAGGGTTGGAAAGCCATTATTCAACCCGCACCCACACCCAAACCCGTACCTACTTCGGGTGAGGGGTAGGTGAAGGGGTTAGGCAACCCGCTCCAACCTGACCTGCATCCCTTCATTAAAATAAATAAATAAATAAAAAATATGCCCTTGCAAATGGCATAATCCACAGAAAAAGGGTGTCTACAAATAATTTGTATATTTGTATTTTGTCAGTTTTGTTAAGATTTTTCGCCAAGGGATGTATCCCAATGACATGGTAAAGATTGCTAGGTGCATAGAATATGAAATACATTGCTGCATAGAATATGAAATACATTGCTAGAAAAGGCCTTTTCATTATTTGTACATTGTTTCTTTACTGAGCTGAAGACAACTAGCTCTGCATAATGGCTCGACTGCTTCAGAGAGGTTTTCATGGCAACCCTTTTAATTTCATAACATTATATATCTTCTAATTTTAAAATTTAAGACTCAATTTCTGGTCTATTGATGATATAAATCAACTTTCTATACAACCTACCAAGCATTTGTTTGATGTCGATAGCATGGATCCAATTTCAAGTCTATTGCACAAGCCAACGTTATTAAAACTTGCATCATTTTGGACAATTCATTTTCCAATCTAAGCATTTAACTTATGTTAGAATGGAGGTAGCCATGGTAAGACATAGCATTTGAGTTTGATGGTTTTGACTCTATTTTGTAGTTTGAGTTTAATGATTTGGATATTATGTGAATTAATCATATGTGGTATATGATTCATTATTTTGTTTATCATAATCTTTTAACCCGAGCCCAAACCCGAAGTCAACTTGCACATTTATGGTTAGGGTTAGGGTTGAGAAAAAGGTTATAAAAGTGAGGGTTAAGGTTATGGTTGAGAAAAGATTGTAAAAGTGAGGGTTAGGGTTAGACAAACTCAAACTCGATCCAAACTCGCCCTACTTACACCCCTAGCCTATGCTCCCTCCTGACTTCGTGACCTGTTTAGCAAGGCTATTGCGTGATTTGCTTCCCCACTCTGTGATAGGGATCATGATGTGCGCCCAATTCGTATTCTAGGCGCAATCGTAGCAATTAGGATTTTTTCATTTGATTAGGGATTTGTGGGTATTTTTAGTATTTTAGTTGTTACGTGTATTTTACACATGTTTTGGGGTTTTGCTTTCAAGACTATAAATATGATAGCTTGTATTAGGGTTGACAATACTTTATGATTGAAATACACTAATTCTTCCCAAATTCTTCCTAACTTCTCCCATTCTTCCCTTCTTATCCCCTTGAGAGGTTTCTTCAATTTTCTTTCTACTTGTCCTACATCAATTTCGCAATTGTTCTTCGACAGCAGAATCCAACATTGCTGTTGTTGGAAATCAGTATCAAGGTCACATCTCTCAAATTTGGCACCTTTTGTGACGATTTTCAGCAGATTCAAAGACTACCCACTCAATTGAGTCAATTCCAGTGACACACAATGTTAGTCGAGCCATCAGAAGCCATACTCCTTGTTTCCGGCGAGCTACAGCGTCGGATTCCATTGTCGTGTGGTGCTACCTAGGTCGTATGATAGATCCGACGACTCTGGCGTCTCTTCCTCACATTTGGCGCTGCCAAACCCTTCTTATCTTGATTTTGGCGACTTCTGGCCTTGTTCCGACAACTCATAGAGTTGAAAACCTCATTTGAAGCCTCTACTTTTAGATCTGGTAACAGTCGACACCGTAACCCCTACTTGCGGCCATCTTCCTCACTTCTGACGCTTCTAAAAGCTTCACAGCTATGCGCGATCATCCTTCCAGCGTTGCTGCAGACTGTCTGTGATGTCGGAATTGTTCAACCACTCCTCCGGTGTCCACAGCAGCCCCTAACGAAGATCTACAGTGGGTTTCGAAACTCACTAGTTGCTGTAGCCGCATGAAGAAGACGACCCTTAGGGTTTTTTGTATTTTTTTCAAAATAGGTCCTTTGTTTCTTGTTTTGAAATTAAATGCTTATATAAGTTTTACAAAAACAGCCCCTGCACTTGGATTTTACAGAAACAACCCTCTAATTTCTAAAATTGCAAGACAACCCATGCCTTCATAATTTACAATTCATCCCCTCTATTTTCTAAAATATCAGAATAGTCTTTCTGAAATTGCAAAATAGCTCTGCCTTTGCTGGAAATTGCAGAAAACCCTATTTTTTTCAAAAATTTTAGCAAGTCTTTTTCTTTTAGAAATTGTAATTTGATACACAGGTATTTGAGAAAGGTTGTGAGGGCTTCTTAAATGGTACATTCTTTCCACTTGAGCTTGAATTAAACTTTTATCTATTGGTGAAGTTAAAATCCCTTTTTTTATTCTACTTGCTTTGGTGACTGATTTAACTTTTTTAAGTTAATTACTTGGTGAATTTTATATTGTAATGACATACATCCTTATGTTTTGAATTGCATTATCTATTCATTCAGAGTTACTTGTGTTAAGTCCATCATGGTTACCAATGCAGAACTTGCAGGCACAGTTGAGAAATTTGTCCCAAACTTGTGACCACCTTAATGCAAAATATGATTCCCTAGCTTAAAAATGTGAGAACCTGTCTATAGAATAAGCCAACTTGACTGAGTCTTTGTCCCAGATTCAAAATTAGTTTTAAATGCAGCGAGAAGCCCAAACTTAGTCTATACTCAAACTTTTAGGCAAACGTCCTATTGAAAAGTCAGTGGTAAATTTTTCAGAACTTAGTATAAGTCAAACTTCTCTTAGTGGGTATTATCAGAATCCCGTAAGATCGCACCACCAACATCGAGGTATTTTTCCTCCTCCGGGTACACTTAGAGGTCATCCTTAGTCTGTAGGTCTTAGTAAAGAATTTCTAGTTGAAAACTCAGAAGATTTTCCAAATGTTAGAAAAATACATGTGACTGAACCTTGACAACAAAATAGGGCTCAATTACGAGACATTCTACGACAACTATAACAAATATGGTAGTTGATCGTAGGCATATCTTTGGGAATGATGATGTCATAAAAAGAAAATCAAAGTTGCACGTGATGCTTTAAGAGTTGGTATTGGAGGTGTTCTAAATCTTAGGTTGAATTTTTTAAATGTCATAGCATGGGTTACTCTGCATCACATTGTCCTAATCATACTCTTACAATAGAACCTGAGAAAATTGAGGATTATGATGAAAGAGAAATAGATTGTGTTGTTGATTCATTAGATGAACTTAAGGATCTAGACTTAGAGTATGATGAAAATTAGTATAATATTGAGCATATAGGTGTCATGGGATGTATTCTGCCTACTTCTGATTCTAGGAATGATTGGAAGCGTATATGCATTTTTCATGTATTTTTCACATGTGGTAGCGCTGTATGCAAAGTTGTTATTGATGAGGGTAGTTTCATAAATGTTGTTTCAAAGGCTGTTAGAGCCAGGATGAAATTGAAATTTGAGCCCTATCTTAAACCATACAAAGTGGTATGAGTAGATAAAAATACACTACCCGTTCATAAAAGATGTTTGGTTTCAATTAAAATTATCGATTATGAGGACCAGATATGACGTGATGTTCTTTTAATGGATGTAACTCATATTTTACTTGGTCATCCTTGGTTATTTGATATGAAAGTCATACAATATAGAAAATCAAATACACACTTTTTCAGATATAATGAAAAATCTATTCTTTTGAGACTAGCCAAACCATTAGTGAGAGAGATCTCAAAAGAAAATTTCTCCCATTGAACTCCCAAAGAAAAGACCTTTGCATATTCTGGCTAAAAGAGAATTTAAAACGGAGAGTAAATAGTCTGATTTAATGTTGATGTTGATAGGAAAGTCTGAGTCCAGTATTTGTGTAGATGAGTCTGTTGTTTAGTCATCTGAAGTTGCAAATCTTTTGAATGAATTTAGAGACTTGGCAAAATAAATTTTCAAGGAGATTGTCAGGCTACATTGATTACCATCTATTATTGTGTCTGATAGGGATGCTCGTATCGTGAGCTATTTCTGGAAAACTTTGTGAAAACTTTCTGAGACTAAACTGAAATTTTCTTTTGCTTTTTATCCACAAACTGATGGTCAAACCGAAGTTGTTAATCAAAGTTTGGGTGACTTAGATGTTTGGTAGGTGAGCACGTAGGCACTTGAGATTCAGTTTTGTTCATTACAGAGTTTGCCTATAATAATTCTGTTAATAGATCTACTGGAAAGTCTCCATTTGAGATTGTCCAAGGTTTTAGTCCCCGTGCTCCCATTGATCTTGTACCCTTGCCACTTAATATTCGTGTTTCTGCTTCTACTGACACATTTTCATAGCACATTCATGATGTTTATGCCATTGTATGAAGGAAAATTGCACTAAGTAATGAAATTTGTAAGCTTGTTGCTGATTTACACTGTAAGCATCATGAGTTTAATGAAGATGATTATGTTATGATTCGTATGTGACCTGAGAGATTACCTAAAAATTCTTTTAAAAAGTTGCATGCATGAGCCACTGATCCTTTTTTGTATTTTGCGAAAATTAGGATTAAATGCATAAATTCTTGACTTGCCTCCATATTTAGGGATTAGTTAAACTTTCAATGTGGAGGATTTGTTTCCTTACAAAGGTACCTTCAAGCCTTCTTTTTTACCTGCAGGGATATCAAACCAAAGGGTTTCTTCAACTTTGGATTTTGTTCTAGTTCTACCCCAAACACAGTTTACCCTTACAGATCAGGTTGAGAGTATTCTCCAAGATGAATTCATTTCTTTTTCTTCGGGCGGACTACATAGGTATCTTGTGAAGTGGAGAAACAAGCTTGACACTGATACTACATGGATATCCGAAGAGGAACTTTAACCATTGGACCTAGATTTACTTGATCAGTATCATCATGCGAACTCTCCAGTGAAACATTCTTTCAAGTGGGGGAGAATTGATGGGGATCATGATGTGCGCCCAATTCATATTTATTCTATGCGCAATCGTATCAATTAGGGTTTTTTTATTTGATTAGGGATTTGAGATATTTTTGGTATTTTAGTTGTTATGCGTATTATATATATATTTTAGGATTTTGCTTCAAGTCTATAAATATGGTAACTTGTATTAGGGTTGACAACATTTTATGATTGAAATACATTGATTACTTTGCTTGCCCTAATTCTCCCTAAGTTCTTCCCTACTTCTTCCCTTTCTTTCCTTGAGAGGTTTCCTTCTCTTTTTTCTATCTTCTTCCTACTTTCCCTGCATCACTTTGCCTACGTGACTTGATCCATGTCTGGTAGAAACTTCGCCAACCCAAAATGCTCCTCGTCGTTGAGGCAATTGTTCCATGTGTCGAGAGATAGAACCCCCTTCATATCAAGAAGGTCGTAGAGCTCGTAAGGAACAGAGCAAATCCAATTCTTCACCAAACAAAACTTCGCCACAATTTCGACGTCGCCCGACATTGCATCGGAGTCGTCCACACCCTAGTTGTCATCGCCGCCGTTGAAATCAAAAGCATCATCGTAGTCCGATGACAGTGAGACAAAGCTTGGAGTCTGAGAATCACTTTCACCGTCGTTCAGTGAGAATTCACCATTGGATCTAGAATCCTCGATGCCGAGCTTCTTGATCGCAATCTGCTATCTCAACGTGACTTAGTAGCCTAATCAAGGGTGCTTTTTGCTTCCGGACATGGTTTGCTGTGAGTGGACAACGCTGGAGAGTTGGATGTTGACTTTCTCCCATTACAATGTTCTTTGCATTCCCATTCCCTTGAACGGTGTCACATGCTTTGTGAATTAAAATTCTTTGCCGAACAGCGGCTTGAAATTTCACACAGATTCAGCTCAGCCTTGTGAATTAATCCTTAGAGGATGCTGCCGATTGCCATTGGATAGCTGCTTAGAATTTCAGGTTGGGCTTTTAAAACAATTTTAGATTGTCTTTGCAGTTTTAATTTCCTGGATGTATTTCTAATGTCAATCCCCAGATTAGTTGATTCGCTGCCCTCCAAACTGCCTTCACCCACCTGATTTTTTGTTATCCCATCAATTGCATATTCTTAGAAAGAAACATTTTGACTCGTCTGTAAATATATTAATTTCTATGAATTTTATCTTTTCGGTTTATTTATTATTATGATTCTTTATTGCCTTGTAGGCATGTCTTATTGCCGACCTTGTACAACATTTTGTCGATGCTAAGTTGGATTTTGATGCTTCCTATGTTTATCAAGATGTAAAAGAAGCACTGCAGCATGTTCACCGAAGTGGTTTGATGCACAGAGGAATTCTTTCTGATCCTCAGCGATATCTCATGAAAAATGTAAGTGCTAGGTTCTCATGTTTTTCTTTTGATGTTGATTAAATCGTTGATTTCTTGGTGGTGTTGTCATGGCTGGATTTCATTGTTGTGATAATGTCTTTTCTACTCTTTTAGTAATTACTACAAACAAGTTTTTAGGGATAATGTTGCCCATGAACTTAATATTCTTGTACTAGAGACTCATTATTACCTGTGTAAATGCATCAGGGCCAAGTGCTCCGTTTCTTGAGAACATTAAGGGAGAAGGGGAAGAAGCTCTTCTTGCTAACTAATTCTCCTTATTATTTTGTTGATGGAGGCATGCATTTTATGTTGGAGGTATTTTTTTTCCCTTCTAGCAATGCCTAGATGTTATCTTGTAACCTATTTTACTAGTTCTTTCATGTGCTAATGGCATGTTTGGATGGAGGTAAAAGCCATTTAAATTCCTTTTACACTTCTTTTACTTAATAGGACACTTAGCCTCTTTTTACTCTCGTTCAAATAAAGTGAAGTTTATCTGGTTAATTCACATATTGTTTACAATCAAGTTTATCTTTTTTTCATCATTAATCTTATCTTCTACACTTTTAACCTTTTTTCCCCCTCCCATCAGTCCTATCCTTTTCATAATCATGATACTATTTTATCTTTTATTCAACTATCTATTTTGTTGTTACCCTGTCATCTTGCTGACGTCACCTTTTTTGATGTTACATGACTTTTGCTTCCCATTTACATTATTGTTGCATCTAATCAAATAGGTTTTTATTTCTTGAGGTGCAACCTAAGAGGCATTATTTTTTAAACTGTTTTACAGGACTCGGGTGGTAGTGGAGACTCATGGAGGGAGCTTTTTGATGTTGTCATTGCTCATGCCAATAAACCAAATTTTTACACATCTGAGCATCCATTCCGGTTTTTATTTTCATTTATCTTCTTTTTGAATTTTTCTAACATTTTTAGTTTACATTTGATAGAATGAATTGGCTTTGTCTGTCCTCATGATCACTGTTTGCTTTGTCAGTAATTAAGATTATACTGATGGCCCCTAGAAAACGATATTGCCAACTTTATGAGAAATAGTATCATTTTTATTAGAAATTAATGAGAAAAATAGAAAAAATAAAAGCATGCAGAAAAATTAGAAAATTTCAGTGAGACTTTATGATAAATTAAAATAAATATGATACAGATTGAAACCAAAAGTAATAAGGAAATTTATGGGGAAAATAGAAAAAATTAAAAACATCTAGAAAAATTAAAACTTTTCAATGAAAATTTATGATAAATTAAAGTAAATATGATACATATTTAAATTAAAAGCATTACTTTAAATGCTAATTTTTAATGAACAATGGAAATATATGTGAGATCTATGTGTTTGCAAAACACATTAATATAAATGGTTTTTTATAGATATACCAATGGTAAAATAAAATAATTACAATTATACCACCGATTTTAAAATTTGCAAACATTCTAATAAATTATCAAACTTATTGCGTTTATACCAACTCTGTTATTAGTCGTCTAAAAGGCCCAAAATGGTGATTTAATTTAATGTGTGTGCATTTTTTTAATATATAATTATGTTATATAATATGTAATATATGATATAAAATATGTATAAATATACAAAATATACTATATAAATAAATAATATAGATATACTTTTAGAAAAATATTTGCTTTTGTTTTGATTTACGGCCGTTTTGGGCCGTTTAGACGGCTGGTAATGGCATTGGTATAAACACAATAAGTTTGATAACTTGTATGTTTGCAAATATTTTAAAATCATTAGTATATTTGCAATTGTTTTATTTTACCATTGGTATTTTCTCAAAAATTCCTAATATAAATAATGTACACTTAGTATATATGGGTTTTTGATGATTTTGGAAGGTTATTAGAGTTGTTTTAGAAGAAATAATGAAAAAATAATCAAAATGGGGGGCATTTAGTGGCGTATTTGCCTAATTGCAAATAATTTCGAAAAAACTATTGCTGATGATTTGTAGAAAAAAAATTGATTTTTATTGAAAATTATGAGGATATTATTGCAGATACTATATTAATGATAAAACCTGAAATAGATGAAAAATATTTGATTGACCACCTTCCCAAACAACATTATCAGTGATATTATTGCCAATAATGTCAGAGTGGTGAATGTTGCTTATAAGCAAGAATAATTATTAACTTCATGTCAATTTTCTTTTCCACCATCCCTAAATATAGGTGTCTTGGATTCTTGATGGTATCCAATAAAGATGATTGTTGAAGTAGATGCTGTTTGAAATAATTGACCTCCTTATTTGTTTCTCCATCTTTGTTTGTTGGAAAATAATTTCTAATGATAATGCAAAATTGTTAATTTTGGGCTGTATTTTTTACTTTGGGTTTGATTGGTGGAATGGATTTGCTTGGAATGGAATTGAAGGTAAGGAAATTGATGTTAGCAATATAGGAATGGTGTCATTATGAAGTGAATAAAGTTAAAAGAAATAAGAGATAATTATTGAAAATTTAAGCAATGATGAAAAAAAGTTGCGCTGTTATGGAGAGTACATGTCAAATCAACAATTGAGAAATGGATTTTCCATTCCATGGGATGCAAATCCATTCCAACGATCAGCCCTTTTATGTACTTTTGTGGTTTGCTTTTCTTCTCTCTCTCTCTCTCTCTCCATTGTTGCTTAATTTATGCCTTTTTATTATAACATTTTGTTTATGAAGTGAATTTGTTCAAATAAGGTGAATTAGGCTGTAGTTACAGGCTTAAAAGTGAAAGTTTTTTTTATTGACGAGTATTTATCTAGAAATCAGAACAATAATGGTTTGTCAAGTTCATGACTTGGCAAAGTGGACTTTTAGAAATAAATTGAAGTGGATTAAGAATGAAACGTGAATGCTATTTATTTAAGCAGGAATCCAAGAAAAGAGATGCGACTATTGAAAGTTTGCAAGTCAAATGACTGTTCTTGATCTTTAATGGTAAAAATGATGGAGATCACGATGCATCGTGATGGATTTGCACTTACGCGAGGCTCAAGTGTATACATTAGGGTTAGTTTTATTTGATTTGATGTATTTGTTGATGGATAACTTAGGTTGTTGCTTTATTATTAGTTAGGGTTTTATCTTTATCAGTCTTAATTGTAATAGAGTGTTGGCTAAGTAGTTCCGATATTGGAGGTAGATGTTGGCAACGTGACAGGTGGTGGCTGTATTTCTGAGCTCTTGAACCTGCTAGATCTGGAGGAGATGACTGGCAGAGACTGTTATGGCTATGGCCGAAGGTGGTTTTTGCTTTCTCGCTACATCTAAGGTGATCTGATTTGGATTTGGATGTAGCTGAAAATGTTGGTCTGGAAAATTGACTTTTGAAATGTGTCTTACAACTCTGATCCCTTTTAGATTCAAGATGGCACTGGTTTTTTATGCCAATTTGTTATGGAAGACGAAGTGAAAGCTCAGTTGAAGACATAAAAGCTCCATTGGAGGAGATGAGGCAGCTTTTGAAGATTGGTTGTGGCTTCTTGGGTTGTTGCAGAGGTGAGCAAAGATTTCTGAACATGTTGGATGGCAGAAACTTAAAGCTGAAGTTTTGTGAAAACTGCGACAGAGTGACTTATAGAAGAAGGTAGCCCGAAACAGTTCCTTGCGATGAAGGTCAGCTTTATGTAGGTTGAACGTGTAGGACCACTCCTTCATGTGTGCTGTTGATTTGTGGTATGCTCATCAAGTTGCTGCAATAGATGCTAATCAACAATGGGATGTTGATTAAGTTGCTGTTGGCACGTCAACAATAGTATGTTGATTGGATTAGCGATGACAATGTTAAGTTTTGGTAACAGAATTCTGATTAGATTGTTTCGACTTTGATACCAAACTGGAGTACAAGAGGAAGAAAACTTTAGAAGAAATAGGAAGGATTTTCTCAAGAGGATGAGAAGGGAGGAAAGAGGCGAGAAATAGTTGAATTTAGAGATTCTGAGAGAGAAGTAGAATCATGATAGAGAGCTTTGAGAGAAAAGTTATATGCAGTACTTAATCAATAAACAGAAGTATCTTAACATGTAATGTATCTTCCTATTTATAAGAGATAATCACTAGTCCTAATCTTATAATGATGAGGATCGCTTAAACCAGTCCTATCTTAACATGGATAAGAGAGGATAAGATCAAATCCTATCACAATAAGGATCCTAAATAATAATAATAATAAAGCAATGATCTGAACTTTCTATCAAACAAATACATGAAATCAAATAAAATTAACTGTAAGTTATATGCTTGTGCATAGTATGTGTGTGGATCTGGCATGGCACATGATCTCCATTGTCTTGTTCATATGAATCCTGCCTGTTGCATATCAACTATCTATGGTCAAGTACTGGTGTTTTCTGATGTTTTGCTTTCTAGTACTTGCTGTATTCTAATATCTGTTCGGTCCATATTTTTGCAGCTGCTATGATATCAAGAAGGACACATTAGCATTCTCAAAGGTGGACACATTTCTACCAGGCCAAATTTATTACCATGGATGCCTGAAATCATTCCTAGAGATAACAAAGTGGAAAGGCCCTGAGGTATACCCTTAGCTATATATGCACTTATGCAGTGGCCCCTTTGCATGTTTGCATATTAGATATAAACATGAGTTGAAAGAAGAGTGATGCATTATTTGGTGTAATGCATGTAACTTCTATATTTTCCATGTTCAATTGCGAGATTGTTCTCACTAGACACTAGAGATTCTTGATTACATTTTTCTATGAATTATTTTAACTGATGTATGTCACTTTTTGATTTGCATTCTTCTCCCTTCCCTCCAAGGGATATGATTTTTCATGTGATGTACGATTCTTTTTTCTGTTTTTTTTTTTTATAAATTTTTTGGTCTGCTGTTTAATTTTCTCTTTTTAAAATCTGTAAGAGGACAATCTTTCCCTCGCTGAGCGAATTGTCTGGTCAATTACCTTGCTAGAGAAGGGTTCATTGGATATGGATTGACACATTGGATATGGATAAACATTGTGCCTTGGGTGCTCCTATCTAATTGGCAAACTTAATATTTCTGCAAGAGTCTTTAAATAAAATCCTTAATTAGTGATCTAAAAATTCTTGTGTGCTAGAGACAAATTGTGTCTGATCCTTCAGCAATATCAATATCTCAGTCCATCTTTTGAAGACCTGATATTACTTGAAATCAAAATTTGAAAGTTTGTGGTTGCTCTGATTGGAATTTGGATAGCCATTTTTCATATTCCTTAGCTTGTAGATTTTAACTTAGGTCTCTGCAACATTCTTCAGTCTAATATTATTTGTTTTTGACAATTACACTAACATATACATCTTTACACTAACATATACATCTTTTGGTTGTGTCTGTTATTTCTTGTAGAGATTTAACTGTAAAATTCGTATTACTCTGGGAAGTAGGAAAAGCAGGGTTAACACATGACTTTTCCTTTCTATTTTCTTCTGAATAACATCCCTTTATTCTCTGTGTGAATGAAAGATGACTTGGACATTTTTTTCCAGATTCAAATGGAGATGCCTAAATCCTTTGATATTTTGGCATCTGGGAAGCTCAATTTGATGACTACAGTCTCTAAAATTATGTTTCTCTTTACCTTAAAAAACAGAGTTTATGTTGCTTACATCTTAGCAGTTCTCATAAAATTATTTGATAGGTCTCCTAATGTTTTTTGGTTTATTTTATACTGGATATTCATAATATTTCTCCTTAGAGAAATGCATGATGGTTTCGTTTTCTAGATGCATATTGCGGTTTGCCATTTAGGCCATTGTGCTGATTCATCAACTTCTTGCAATTTTTTAAGGTGATATATTTTGGTGATCATTTGTTTAGCGACTTAAGAGGACCATCAAAAGCGGGTTGGCGTACTGCTGCCATCATTCATGAGCTGGAAGTATGCATTATGCTATATTGTTCCTCAGTTTTACTTAATGTTTTATTTTACCAAGTTCTTATAAAATTTTGGACAATTATAAATTTCCTGTATAGAAAGATGCTTTGCCCCCTTTCATGTTTTTCTGTTGGCCTGAGCCACATGCTTGGGAGCTACACATGGAAAAACGATTCTTTCCTGTCCAATGAGATCATTCCATGGTCTCAGAAAGAGGGCCTAAAATGGCAAATTATTTTCTCATGGCCTGAGCCACATGCTTACGAGTTGTACGCATTTGACAATGAAAATATATTCTTACAGATTGTTTCATGTTTAATGCAGAGTGAGATCCAGATACAAAATGATGACAATTATCGATTTCAACAGGTATGGCAGTTTGCTTCGGAAATTTATTTTTTCTGTAATTGCTACTCAATTTTCTCTAATTCTGATCTCACCTCCACTAGTAATGTGTTTAGGAAATTTGTATTCTGGGAGAATTTAACGGAACTTGTGATTTAGGCATTAGTATGAAATGTACCAAATCCCTTGTGAATAGGAAATTACATTTGCCACTAGGAAATGTAGTTTTACCGGGTCATTGGATTTAGAGCAATGTGCCTGGTTGTTGTTGGCCCCTGGCCTGTTAAAGTGTCCACTCTGCTTTGATTGGTTTAAAAGGCCTAGCTTTGGCATTGTTGACATTTCAATTGGAGATTTAAGTCTGTGTAAGAGGCTTTTTTTGGAAATAGCAACCAATGTTTTTGATCATTTATGCATACCATTACGAAATCAATTTTATTGGCATGGTATGTAGAACCACAAGGTATGAAATAACAGTAACAGTGGAAGGAGCAGGTAGCACTGATTTTCTTTAAGCAATGGTAATTCTGGTCCAGAATTTTTTATTTTGAGAAAGAGGAATTTTATATATTTCGTTTGGATACACTGCACTTTAATCTATTCTGCAGAAAATTTTCCTAAACATTTCCTACAATGCAAAGAATCCTGACAGTCCATCTTAATTCATAACATGGAAATTCCCTTGCGGCCATGCATCCACCCCTGCAATTTAATGATTTTGACAGCTATTTTACTCTTTTCTATCTTTTCAATATATGACTGATGGTTAGTAGAGGAATAAGGTTTTACTGTGGTCTTGGTTTGTAGGTGGATGGTGTGGTGGAGGTGGTGTAAGCAGCTGGTGGTTAGGGAAATGGTTTGGGTGGTGTCTGCAGGTGTTGGAAACAACAGTACGTGGTGGCAACAACAGGTGTGGAAATAAAAACGTGGTAGTGATAGTAGTGAAGAAAAGGGGGTGGTGGTGGTGGCCAGTGGCATGTGCATAGTTGGGCATTGTTAGGAATAGTTATTCTCCATCCCTTAAGTGTGCAAGTGACTGGTTTGTCCTTGAACAATAATGCCAACTCAGCCTCAGGGTGTCATTCAGTCATGGGTATTGAAGATGGAGATAACCCTAAGTTGGTCCCCTTGAGCTGAGTCAGATTTGTACGTGACTGATCTAGTCTGATACTGGAAGATGCCCTTCTGAGTCAAACCTGTCCAGGCAAGTGTGACCAACTCAACATGAAGTCAGGATTTTGTTTAATACTGGACCAGGTAGATCTAGGTCACTGGTACTTTAAACCATGATTCCAACCCCAACTTGTTGGACAAAATATGAGAGTTGTGCTTGAGACTTGAGAGTTTAGCTTTGCCCAATAAATTTCTCTTGCATGGGATTAAATTGTTTATAGGAAATCTACTATTTCTTCTTGAGAATTTAACTTGGCCCAGACAATAACTCTTGGTTGGGATCGTTTATGTGATATTTTAAGGCTGGATGGAAGATGCATATTTGATCTATCAGGTATGATGTTGATGTCTGAGTGTGCATTGCTATGGACTATATCTAATTATCAAGCACATTGAATGACTATCTGGTCATTGATATCAGGGCTTCTAGTCTACTGGATCCATGCTGTCACACAATGAAACTGTAGATTTTCCGGTGCACATATTACTTGGCGTGCTTCTAATGTCTGCTAGCCTCTCAACTTTAGTCTCAAATGAAGTTTTATTTGGAAACTTGAAACCTTCCTACTTCGCCTTGAATGCAGGCAAAATTTCACATAATCCAAGAACTTCTTGGGAAATTGCATGCCATCTCAAACAACTGCAAGACAGGCGAAACTTATGACTTGCTTCTCAATGAACTGAACGAGGAAAGGCAAAGGGCACGCTCAGTGATGAAGAGCATGTTCAACACTTCTTTTGGAGCCACCTTCCTCACCGACACTGGTCAGGAATCAGCGTTCGCTTACCATATTCATCAGTATGCTGATGTTTACACAAGCAAACCAGAAAACTTCTTGTTTTATGCCCCTGAAGCATGGTTTCATGTACCATTTGATGTCAAGATCATGCCCCATCACGTGAAGGTGAGATGGTTGCTTCACTTTTCGCTTTATTATTGATGCATTTGTCATGCAAGCTTTTCATTACAGGTCAATCATTAACCTGTCATATGGCTTTCAATGATGTCAACCTGTTAACATGATGGCACTCAAATCTCTTGAAGAAAGGAAAAATTGTTTTCCTTTACATTCTACTACTATTATTCTTAGTAACATGTATTGGAAGAATTGTTCATGTGGTCTGAGCATCTCCCCAACTTCAATTATCTAATCTGAAGGAAACTGGTGTCCCAGTTGAATGTACTGTTGGAACGAAAAAAAAAAAATACTGCTTTTTTTAGTGAAATTTCCTTTATTGAAATTAAAAGACTTATGTTTGCTTGAGTACTGGTTCAAAAGGCAAGTCAATGACCCTACCAGGGCTTGAACCCTGAACAAATGCATGCTTTCATCTGGGTGTTTGTCACCACTGTGTTATGCATCTTGTAGGCATTCATTTTGCTTGAGTACTAATTACTTCACCACCATGTAATTTAACCTTGTTGCCTCGCAGGTTCCTTCAAGCTTGTTCAAGAGTTGATGGCTATGGGTGTTGTCTTGGCGCCCTTCATTCTTTTAGTGTTTCACATTCAGATCCAATTCTTTTTTGGGCATCCATCTCACAATGGTCGGCCATTTTGTTTGTACAATTTTGGCAATCAAAGGGGTTTAGGCGTTACGAAGTTTTAGGCATTTCCTCCGCTTCAAAATCATTCCTATGTTCTATGTTTGAGTAGTTTCTGCGTGCTGTCGATTGTCATTATTTTAGGTGTTGATTGTACCATATCTCCAGGAAAGTGCTTTTAAGTTTCATGAGTTCATTGTATCCTGTAGACAGACTGTACTTATATCTCAATTTTGCACATAGAGAGAGTAGCAAATCTATTATGAGAAATTGACAAATTTTGTCAAGCCTTGAATTACAAATTTTATATCAAGTTTCATTATCTGTTTCAGGTCACAACAATCTCATCATTAAAATTTCAGTGCCTAATACAAATATCTGGCTACTGTCCCCACTTAAGGGTGTGTGGCTTTATTTTACAAGTTACTTATGCTGTTTTGATTAGAGGCGTAAATTGGATCACCGTTGACTATTTGCAAGAATTTCAATCTAACCTTAACTTTATTTTCGGAACCTTATTTGAGAATTGATAATTTAAGTATGAGAAACTTTTATTTTAAATTCGTTTTAAGTTAATATTGTATGTTAACTACAACATAAAACAAGAAAAAATGAGGTTCATGTGGAGAATGGGTGGGCATGCAAAGGCTATGGGTTTGTTCGAGTGATGTTAGCATGTCTAAAATTGGATTGGTTCCGGACTTCTCAATCTAATCCTATCCGACCCAAATTACAAGTTACAAATCAAAGTCAGGTTCAGTGTGATTTTGCCAACCTAACTTTTATATTTCTTTAATCTGATTCGGGTTGCACCCAACCCAATTTACACCCCAGTTTAGATAGTTTGTTTCATTTTATCTTCCATTTGGGCAAACTTATTTTAGTCACCAGGTCATTTTAAAACTGAATCAAGGAGATCGTTTCGAGTGACCGAGTCTTCCCGGAGGGTTGAAGCTGTTGATCCCTTTTGTTTCTAAATCTTGCTTTGTGAGGCATGTGATGTGATGATATAATAACCAAAAACCCAAAAATGGATAGATAAATAACTAATGCCCATTTTCAGGTAGCCAAACCTAACACCCTTAGACTTTTTCATTGACACCGTCCGTGCACTCTACTAGTTGTGTGTTGTAATTTTACACGCAAACAGTAGTCTTCTACTTTTCCTTGCTGGCCTGGCCTTTCCTAATTAGGGCCATGCACGTTACCATTATCTGGGACGCTAAACACTTTTTAACCCTCCACCTGGCTTACTTGAAGTTTTGGCCAATGCTTTCCATACCCTCTTATGCATCAAGCCGTGGGGCATGAATTTGAAGAAACAAAAAAAAAAAAAAACATTACTAGAGTCAAAACAACTCTTACTACAAGTTTTTATTTTTAAAGCTTTCACCCAACATCAACCCAATCCTAAGAAAATTGGGTTGATTCTGGGTTGGCGATCCAAGTTGAAAATTTGAGTTAATAATACCAATTATTATAAATTTTTATTTTAAATTTGTTTCAAATAAACATTTCATCTTAACTATGATATAAAATAATAAAAATTTATTTTCAAGGATAAAATGCAAGAAAAAAAATTAAGACTTGTGCGTGGGAAATGGGTGGGCACAAGAAGGCCTGGATTTAGGAGTTAGTTGTTATTTTAAATAGTGTAGGGATATTTTAAAATCGGGGCAGGTATGGTTGAATCAGTCGAGCATTCAAATGGATGGCTAGCATTAACGATCGTTGTGATATCACAAGCAAAATGATTTGGCTAGTCTAGCAGTTATCTACCAGTTTCACACGTGAGGGGATGATGATCCACTGCTTTTCAATCTTTCTTGGTTTTAATTTTTTAAAAATTGAGCAAGATTTTCATGAGAGAAGCTACCAAACATTTCCTTTAAGGATACCTTCAATATTTTTTGCTTTTACTTTTTTACGGATGTTCACCCCATACTCTTTGAGAATCTCAATGCCCTTAAAAGTCCAAATTCCAGAAATAATGTTATCAAAATTAGATCAAACTTATTTGATTCTTCTGGATTTGAAATTTGGTTTGTCTAATCTAATAAACATTAAAATTCTATTTATTGGTGTCCTTGAAACATAACCTATCCAGTAGCGAATTTAAGTGGTATACTTATGGACTAAAATTTGCCTTTTGATTCTCTATGCTCACATCTTTGTAATTGGACAGTTCATAAAACGTGGTTTCACAGTTGATAAATATTTCCCTTAAACTAATATCAGAAAGGAAACTTGTGTATCCTACTTAATAGTAATTGGATATGTGCCTTAGGGCCTTACTGCTTGTATGTAATGCATAGGAAATGCAAGTAATCAGGTTGCAATGACTTTCTGCGGAAATTATGGTAGTCTGCCACATGGACTTCTGCTAGCAACCATGTTTTCTTTGCAAAACAAACGTGAAAAGAAGGAAAATGTCATTCTATTCTTTCTTGACTTCTGCTAGAGTGAGGGTTTACCATCTAAATACTGATAACTTAAGATTTTAGGCAATGGGTTATCGATATTCCAGAGAACTTGTAGCTGGTAATATCATCCTTAAATTAGTTTTCGAATGACATGGCTTTTGTCTTTTTCAACTTTTTGCGGCTTCTTAGCAGCCTTAAGAAGTAGGTCAACCTTATGTTTTGATTTGAGACATAAGGTCTGGAAGGGTCCAATCAATAATTACATTTACTATTGCTGACACGTCTCACCACCATCAAACCTAAAGTACCAAATATATACATATATGGTGCTTTTATTCAGATGGTTGCATGTGTGTATGGACTTATCCAGTGTCCTACAATCATTTCCAACTGTTGTCATCTTAAATTCTAAAATTTACATTATTTTTCTTGACTGCAGCTTTGGAATAGTAAATCTATATTAATGACACATGAATAATCAAATTTTCGAGTGCTTATTTGCTTTTAACAAAACTGGGGATTTAAGTCTTTGTCAATGGATGTCCTTTCAATTTTGCCTTACAGCTTCCTCTTTCTTTGTGAGATTGTTTGTGGTGATGGTAGGCTTAGATAGTTGTAAAACATAGGAAATGTAAAAGAAATGCATATATGAGGTACACAGTGATGTCCCAATAATAGAGAATGATGCCAATTATAAAATAAATAAAAATACAAAATAGATTAACTTTTTTATGAAAAGTTAAGGCGTAATGACTGAAAATATAAGTAATAATGAAAAAAGTAATATTAATTATGTTAATTATAATGTCACATTTACAGCAAAAGGAATAACCTTTACACTGATTCGGCCTTTGTACCCATTGTCTAAATACGCCCTAATTTACTAACAAGGTCCAGTCAATATTGTTTCACATCTTCCCCTCTGTGAAAGTTAATGTGCTCTGTCGGGGTCAATACACAAGAAAGTTGGTATAGTCTTTCAATTTACTAATATGGCCCACCAAAACTGCATGCCAACCTTACCAATGGGGAGGCGAGGAGCAGGCAGGGTTGCCCTTTTCGTTCAATGATCTTCTAGAGAAAAAAAAAATAAAAAAAAATCAATTTCACTATCTCATATATCCTCATATCCTCAGTGACCTTATTGCATGCCTGAAAATACCAGCTCTATCTATTTCACTATCTCATCTGCTTTAAGGGCTCTGGAAGTTTGCATGGCCTCTCATCTTCAACCAAAATCAATTCATCGATTTCCCCAAGCTTGATTGGATAGGTGCCTACTCCAATGGGCTGCATTTAAATTCTTAGTTCTAAGTTCTAACCCTTCGTTGCATTAAAATACATGAGGGTGCGGGTAGGGCTAGACCGGGTCGGGGTTAGCCCCATACAAAATTCCAACCCAATTCTATTCATGAATCAGGTATTCGGGTTGGGTTGAGTTAACCTAACTCTAATATAAATTTCTAAAATTTAGGTTAAATTGGCCAAGTTTGGCATATCTTGTATTTACACATTTAATTTATTTAATACGTATCAAATAATTCAACAAATAAGATTACAAAAAATAAATTTTAATACATTAGTGTTAATAATAAAAATGTATAAATTGATCTATTGGAAGGCGGAGCTTAAAGCGATGCTAACTTTGAAAGGAACAAAATGTATTAGGTTATATTTCCAACTTGCATTGTTTTTTTAGAAAAGTGAATGCAAAGGTTAAATTTTGAAGTTGTACCATTCTTTCGAAAAGTGAATATGAGGTTAGACTAATGTTCCCAGTTTTGCTAAAAAGAAAAATTATGCTAAGCATAAAAAGAGAAAATTTTACTAATTTTGGAGAAATTATTGTTAATTTTACAAAACTTTCTTGCTAAAATATAAAAATTAGATTTTTTTATAAAACTTCTTAATAAATTATAATAAATCTAATTCCATATTTGGAATAAAAAATAACTTTATATATCAACATATAAGAAGTAAAGAAAACATACCAATGAGTCAATGACACAAACTTTGATAAAGTAGATTTCTAATATAAAATACTCCTAAAGGAGTGATTTAGATTATACAAGGTTATTAAACATATACATATAATGTGAATTAAAAAAAAATCTAAAATTATGTTATCATCGTACCTCATCACAAAAAAGAAACTTGTGTAGGCTCCTCAATGTTATCATTGACGTGGACTTGCATTGATCATAGAAACTTAGATATGCATTGATTGGTGTAAAGATAGAAGACAAAAATGTTTCAGCTTCACTGTACAAATGATATGGTATTTGGTTATAAGATTGTTGTGACCATGCTATCTACTAGACATAATTAGTAGCTTGCTCATTGCTATGAACGTTAATGGATGTTGCAGCTATGCTATCTACTAGGTCATCCTCTTTTGTAAAAGCTGTTTTTTTTTTTTACTTTTATACTTTCTCATACAGGATTTTATAAGTACTCATGCTTTGTGATCATCATCTTGCATAGCATGTTGAAAGACTTCTCCTGTGAATAGGCTAAAAGACTTTTGGCTACTTGAAGTGCCACCAATATCACTACTTTTATGACCACCGCCATTATTGTCACCACCACTACTACCACCACTACTACCTCCATTACTACTTTTTATTTTTGAAAAAGACCACATGCTTGATAATATTTTAAATTAAGATGGATTAGAAGGATCTTGTTATTGAGAAATGCTTTCTAATCCTGTGAGTGGATCAAAATTGTTTATTGGGGTCCTCTTTCTTTTTGATGTTCTTTGTACATTAATGCCTTACTCATGAGCTATTATAGCAATAACAGAGTTTGACCCTCAATTACTAAAAATTTAAATCATTAGAACGTAGCCACTCATATAAGGGATCATCTCTTTCATCATCCTTTTTCATGTAAGTATAATGTCTTATCATCATAAAAATCCAACGGGCTTTTGAGAGGGCTTTCTTTGTATTGAATTTTTTATCGAAGCCACATATTGTATGACAAAACACCAAATCTTATAGCCTTCAATATCCCACATTTTCTCTACATGTATAGATTAACGAGATTATGCTTCAATTACACTCATGTGGCGATGAAAATACCATTTGGCTCAATATTTTATTAATATTTTAAAATAAAAGCAAGCAATATATTATTATTCCACATCTTTCACTTACATGACATCATTTTACTTTTTGATTAGATTTCTATATTCATCCTAAATAACCTCATGACATCTTGGAAGTACATCACAACATTCAAGTTATTTATATAAAATTCTTAATCAATAACTTATTTTTGAAAATAATACAAGTATATGAAGTTATATATAATTATCTCACTTCAAGATCTCCAGCATAAGGATTGTTAAGAAAAAACTATTCAAGCATCTTGAAAACTAAGGTGCCGCTTATAATGATACTTAAAATTTAAGTAACAAGCAGCAGAAACTAAGAGTTAAGTTAGTTAATAGCATGTAAAAAGGATTACAAATATTTTCTGAATTCAAAACTTATTGAATCATATACTCACCAGCAACATGTGTGGGGATGACTTAGCATGCCCTCCAACTAGTTTTTATAATATAGGACTAAAGGATTATTCTCTTTTATTACTTACATAATAAAATGAATGGATTCACATATGGAACCCAATGATTGATATGCTTTAATATTTATTATTCTTCAAACTAGGTAAATAGGTTTTAGTATGCCCAATATCCGTTATACATGATCCTAAAATATAGTTATTGTAATTATAATATGTGTTTTGTTCTCATTTGTTGTCTTTCTATATTTTGAGGCATGCCATTTATTGGAGTTGAAAGCTATGGTTAGGGTTTGGTGAGCTTTGTGCAAGCTATCCAATGCAATACAATTTATAGTAAATCGTGTTTTACTAAATGAATAATCTCTCTATCATATTCAAATGTCGAAACTTAAGTGTGGTTATATATAAACTTGGTCAATGTATTTGCATTTTGAATTATTTTTTACATAGCTGAATGATGAACAATATCTTTTAATATTAGATCAATATAATGTGCAGCGCAAGGGCTATAATATAAAGAATAACTCTTTTTTAGTATTTTGCTACCTTTTCCATAAGCATTCCTACTGTCAGTAACAATTTGCACTGATACATTTAATTATTTTCTTTAATTCTTGATCGATTTATGGACATCCTCTATATATGATAATGCATTTATTGACTTTATAAATATTGACATGACTTTGCAATATACTATAAAATTAATTATGGATATTTTTGTTGGGCTCATCCAGTCATCACACATCCTAATGATGTTTTTGACTATTTATCTAATCATTTGTTACCTCTTTCTTCAAACACTTTTCATAAATTTTTCTTTTTGTAGGGTTTTACATTCGCTATCTTTCTCTTTGAGCAACAATTACAAAGTTTTTAAATGTAATTATATCTATGGCATGTGTTGGGATTGCATTGTAGAAAAAAATTGGATCCAAATCTTCCAAGTTGAGAAAAATTATCCTTTTCCTTATTAATCATTTGCTTCATGTTTTGCTATATACCCCATTTGCCTATATAATTTTGGCACAACTACTTCCATACTTTTGCTATATCCAAAATATTCCATAATTTCACCATTTATATTACCTTCACTATTACCATTAGTATTCCTGATAGACCCATGTAATGTTGGCCTATTCCTTTCTAGTCGATTTATTTGCTCCCTCTCCAATTACTCTAATCTAGAGGGATACATAACTCTTCTCATATTATAATCATCCTCCTCCCCCTCCTCCTCCTTATTATCATTAATATCCAGGGTATTTGGAAATCTATATAATTTCTCAGAAATATTTCTCTTACGTTGCTTTCTTCACTCTCAAATGCTCACTCTTGCAAATAGAACTTATTTCATCATCTGTTTGACTTGTGGGGTACTGAGAGTAATTTTTAGCCTTTTTGTACCCTCCAAATAAATACTCATTCAATCGTATAATACTCCCAGATTTCATCTTTTGACCATAATAATTATGCTTTGCTCCATTTTGATAGGCTTCCCATGCTTCCAAGTTATGTCCTACGAGTTAGTTTTATCTCTTTTTCCAATACTTAAGCTTGACGTATTGAATATGTAAATAAAGACAACAATGTTAAGGAATAATTAAAACTAGTTATTATAAAATAATTTTAACAAGAAAGACACCAACATTTTTTACACCTAAAAATTTATAAATGTATTTAAACTCTAATTATACATGCCATTTTATGAATAGCTTTATAAATATTTATCTATCATAATTTTGATAACATAATTTTCAAAAAATATAATATAAACCATTTATTTTCATAAATTATAGAAATATAAATGCATAAGTTAAAAAATAACTCTATAAATAATTATATGACAACTTAATTAATTAATTATTTCTACTATTAAATAATATTTATATTATTTAAATCAAATATTTTTTTTTAAATTCATTTTTCATCTTTTTTAAAATTTATTTAAAAAGAAAATGTAATCTACAACTTATTTTAATTCACATAATAAAAAAATCTATAAAACAATACTAATAAATGGTGATAAACTACCATTATCAACATAATAGATACATTTGCTCCCCAAAAATTCTAAAAATAAAAACCAAATTATACTGTAAAGGCAAGGATGAACCATGGAAATCAAAGCGGGATTGTGAGATCCCACATCATCGAGTGAGGAGAAGGGTGAGTCTTGGGTTAAGTGTGGGAGTTTCAGTTGTGCAGGTGTGATGTGTTTTAAAACCGTGCGGGTTGGTGCTCCGAAGGGGGAGTGAACCCAAAGCGTATAATATCACTGTTGGAGTTGACTTGTTATAATTGGTATCAAAGTCAATCCCTAAAAGTCCAGAAATGAGGTTGTGTCCAGCGAGGACATTGGAGACCTACAGGAGGTAGTGGATTATGAGATCCCACATTACTTGGGTGGGGGGAGTTCCAGTTGTGAAGCTGTAAAGGATTTTAAAACTGTGCGGGTTGGTGATGTAGAGGGGGAGTGAACTCAAGGCCGACAATATCATATTGTAGAAACTAGGTTATTACAATTGCTAAATCAATATTGTTGTTGGTGTTTTAGAGCTCTATATGAAAAACAAAAATCCAAATATCTATGATTCTAAGCAGCTTTGGACAAAAATAATGGATGATGAACCACCATTTTTTGATTTTCATCTTCGATAGTAGCAAAAATAAAATTTGAAAACTCTAATCCTAATTTCAAAGAACGAGGGATGGATTTAAGGTGAAAAAATTATAATATTTGTGTTTTCCAAGTTGCTGTGGACGGAAGATAGGTAAGATGTTCCTCCGTACATCGTTTTAAAGCTCTTAAATTAGCACACATTCATTTAAAAATGGATTTCAAAATTTTCATTCTTGGTTTTGAAAAGGAAAAAATGATTTTAGCTAGAAAATAGTTAGAGTGGACATTGACAGCCCCATTGCAGATTTTGGATCTTCCATTCAATCATACAAAGTTTTTCTTTTTTAAGAAAATCAGAGGTTCTAGGAATAAGTGCAGAGAAGGTGGAGGTGAGTTTCAAAGAATTTCAATAGATAAATAGTGGTAGCTAGGGCTTTTCAGACTTAGCATTATTTGGTTTCAATTTCTCTGTGAGAAAATCTTATCCTTTGAGACTTTCGGCTAGAAATATCCTTCATTTGGAGGTTATGGAAAACTTTTTAAAAATTTCTCCAATATTTTGAGATTTTCACCTAATCTCATAGTTTTCTAATGTCTAATAGTAAGAACATACAGCCAGCATGTCAAAATAAAATTTTTGGTAAAATTTTGCCCAAAAAATTCAAAACTACAAACACTGGGTTAGACTTTGAAGTTTCAATAGACCATCATTAAAGATTGAACAACATTTAAAAAAAAATATTTTTAAACATATTTGTTGATATTTGAAAAATGTGGGCATATTTGGAATTAAAGGTGAAATAACATAGGGACGTTTACAAACGAAAAGTGAACTCGAATGCCAAGGTTTCATAAATATTTATTATGATACCAATACCACGAAATATTTCCTATATATAATATTTAATTAAATTTTTTTTCCATCGAATCCTTTATGGTCAACGTCTATCATGTGTGGTAGGGCTCAGCCAATCTTTCAAAGTAGCTGACATTTTATTATTGCCCAAGTAAATTGGATAAGACAAGCTCTATGCGACCACCACCAAACATCTTCCGACGGTTATTAGGATGGAAACAAATGCTTTCCCCTACAGATTTAACATTAAAAGATAGAAATGCTTTTCACGATGGGCGTAAATAGAAAGAAATAAAAGAAAAATAAAAAGAAAATAACAATTGCAGTATAAGAGATTATTTTAGCAGTTAAGTAATGAAAACAAAATAAATAAGGTTGTCACAAACAGGCAAAAGAATAAAAATAAATTAAATAAATTTTTTAATAAAAAATAATAGTCATGAAAAGTAGGATTATCATTGTACATATATAAAAATAGGAGATGAAAAATCTTTTTTTTTATAGGGGAAGACTTTCCTTTTTTTTAAAAAAAACTAACCTAATAGGCAAAGAAAGATACTAGCCAGGCCCCTGGCGATCCCGATATTCAAAGTACACACGAAGAAAAGCAATGTGTATATATCAACCACACATGGAAACTGCTTGTTGCGTGGGGATAATATATATAATATCCGTGAAAGAAAGGGACGTCTGTGAGCCGCATATACAAGCAAAGAGACAGGCGGTAATTGATTATGGGCAGTTGGGCAACTCTTTCTTTCATCGTTCCATCGTCTCCGAACCACTCAACCCAACAACCCCAGCATGTGTGCGTCAGTCTAAAATTAAAAATGTCACATTAAAAGAAACTAAAAAGTACAGGTGCAACTCGGGTTGGGTTGACTGAAAGGTTTTATAGTTTTGATATTGGGTTTTAAATTTTGGTTGATATGAACCAAAGCTTTAATTTGGGATTGGGATTGGGTTGATTACCCCAACCCAAAATTAGCCCCAAATTGCATATTATTAGTTATAAAATTAAACATTATACTTTTTTGTTTCTCATAATATTAAATTGTTCATTCTTTTTTAAATTTCTTTTGTCAAACACAAATAACTTATTAATTTTCTCATGTTCTCCATTTTCCTTCTTAGTACAGGCATATTTCTCTCCAGTTGATTTTATCTTCTTAGTTTTATTCCCATCTCTCTGTCTTTTTTAAAAATCCTCTTTTTAAAGTCAAAATCAATTATCAATATCAAACCTTATATAATAAAGTTTTTAAAAATTCTCGTTTTTATCCTTATCACCTAGGTGTTTTAAAGACCCAAAACTAAAAATATTTAGCAACATGAGTGCTATTATATGCAATCATTTTCTCATCTCTTACTCATTTTTTTTTTTTTTTATCTTTCTAAGTAAAACCAGCATTGAGTTATAAATACTTAATCACACTACATTAAGCATTTGAAGATTCATTCACACCACACATTATTAAAGATTTATCTTGAAATATTTAAGATCATTTGATGATTAATATAGCCTTAATTTGACCCCAATTCAACCTAAACTCAAAATATTGGGATAGGGTTAAGGTTGAGGTTTTAAAATTAGGGTTGGATTAAACTTAGGGCTGAAATTTTAGACATTGGGTTTGGGTTTGGGTTGACTTAAACCCAAACCCAAATGACTGAAGTTGCACCCCCATAAAAAAAAAAAACTTTTACATGCTCTTCTCATGCTTTCAAGTGATATGTTGGGACTTAGTTTTATTCTTTTTTCCAATACTTGAGCTTGATATATTAAATATATTAATAAAGATAATAATATTATAAAATAATTAAAATTAGTTATAATAAAATAATTTAAACAAGAAAGACACCATCATTTTTTTGCCTAAAAATTTATGCATGTATTTAATACTCTAATTATACATGTCATTTTATAAGTAACTTTATCAATATTTACCTGCATAATTTTAATAACATAATTTTTTTAAAATATAATATAAACTATTTATTTTCATAACTTATAGAAATATAAATGCATAAATTTAAAACTAATTTTATAAATAATTATATGATAATTATATAATTGTTATTACTGTTAAATAATATTTATATTATCTAAATCAAATAATTTTTTACAAAATTTATTTTTCATAACTTATTTAAAAATAAAATCTAATCTACAACTTATTTTAATTCACATGATAAAAAACTCTAGAAAACAAAACTAATAAATTGTGATAAACCACCATTATATATCGCCATAACAGATGCATTTTCCCCCAAAAGTAAAAAAAAATAAAAAATAAATTGTACCGTAAAGGCAATAGTGGATATGGAAATCAAAGAGGCTCATTGCTAAATCAATATTGCTGTGTTCGTGTTTTAGAGCTTCAAATGGCAAAAAAATCCAAATATCTGTGTTTCCAAGCCGCTGTCAACGGAAAATATGGAAGATGAACTACCATGTGTTGATTTTTATCTTCAATCGTAAAAAATATCCATTTGAAAATAGATTTTGAAAACTCTAAATTGATTTCAAAGCAAGGGGATGGATTCAAGGTGAAACAATTATAAAACCTGTGTTTACAAGCTGCTGTTGATAGAATATAGCTAAGACGTTCCTCTGTGCATCTATTTTAAGCTCTCAAACTAGCATAAATACATTTATAAATGGATTTCAAAACCTACAATCTTGATTTTGAAAAGAAAAAAAAATTGATTTAGCTAGAAAATAGTTAAGAGTGGTCGTTGATTGTCCCAGTGTATACTTTGGATCTTCAATTAAATCATAAAAAATTTTTTTTTTTTTTTTTTTTTTTTTTTTTTGGAAAATCGTCAAAAGAGGCTTTGAAGGTGAGTTTTGAGAATGCAGAGGTGAGATTCAAAGAATTTTAATAGCTAAACAGTGGTAACTAGGGCTTTTCAGACCTAGACCTAGTATTAACTGGTTTCAATTTCTCGACGAGAAAATCTTATCCTTTGAAACTTTTGGCCCTTTATTTATTATGGAGATAAAATGCCTAAGATTTCATAAACATTTATTATGATACCAAAATATCTCCTATATTTAATATTTAAATAATTTTTTTTCCATCGAATCCTTTATGGTCAACATGAAGTGTGTCGGGGTTAGTCTTCTATCATGTGTGGTAGGGCTCAGCCAATCTTTCAATGTGGCTGACATTTTATTGCCCAAGTAAATTGGATAACGACAAGCTCTATGTGACAACCACCAAACATCTTCCTACGGTTATTAGGATGGAAATAAATGTTTTACTAAATGTTCCCCTACAGATTTAACATTAAAAGATAGAAATGGTTTTCGAGATGGGTGGAAATAGAAAGAAATAAAAGAAAAATAAAAAGAAAATAACAATTGCAGTGTAGGAGATTACGTTAGCAGTTAAGTAATAAAAACAAAATAAATAGGGTTTTCACAGCAGATATGTAACATTAAGGGATGAGAATTTTCATTTTCGGGGGGAACATTTTTTTTTTGTTTTGTTTTGGCTAACCAAAAAGGCAAAAGAATAAAAATAAAATAAATAAAATTTTTAATGAAAAATAAGCAGTGATGAAAAGTAGGATTATCATTATACATATATAAAATTAGGAGATGAAAAATCTTTTTTTGTAGGGGAAGACTTTCCTTTTTTTTTAAAAAAAAAAAAAAACCCAAATGGGCAAAGAAAGATACTAACCAGGACTTGCCAGGACCCTGGCCATCACGATATTCAAAGTACACACAAGAAAAGCGATTTGTATATATCAACCATGCATGGAAACTGCTTGTTACGTGGGGATGATGTACAATATCCGTGAAAGAAAAGGGCCGTCTGTGAGCCGTATATACAAGCAAAGAGACAAGTGTTAATTGATTATGGGCAGTTGGGCAGCTCTTTCTTTCATCGTTCCATCTTCTCCGAACCACTCAACCCAACAACCCCGCATGCGTCCGTCAATCTAAAAGAGAAGTATCACATTAAAAGAAACAAAAAAAGACTTTTCCATGTTTATCCAAACATTAAGAGATAATAAACGGCTTTTATTATAAAAAAAAACTATCTATGTTAAACAATTTTTGGTGAGCTGAATAAAATAAGAATAGTATAAATTAAACTATTTATTATAACACAACCCACACTTTTATGTGGCTATTTTTTATTAATTTATTTAATCATGAAATATATATTTAATGATTTAGATCATCCATGTAGCATTACATAAATCATCAACAATCAGAAAATAATTTCAACCGTAACCATCACCTATTTCACAATTTCATTTACTGTGGTCCACCTAATTTTCTAATTTTGGTAAATTTCACACGAAGATAATGTATGATATTCAAAACGTTTTGTGAGGGGTGGATGAATAAAACATAAATTATGGGTGTCCATGTCATTTCCATCGCTTTTCCTTTTCACGGAAAGCACGTGATCTCGTGATAAAACAGCTGGCTGGCACAGCGCCTTTGCTTGCGTTCTGTTCCAACGCTTGATGGCAAGAAAGCCACGGGCAACTTCTGTAGCACTTAGGATCTTCCTATCCCTTTC
>JAYJMB010008379.1:0-30601 GCA_036873735.1 Pouteria campechiana
GTGCAAAAGATGAAGTATTAGGTGCAAAAGATGAAGTATTAGGAGAATAAAATATGACATTTTGCATTCTCATCACCACCATTCAAGAAATAGGCGGTATCACACCCAAGTCAGTTCTCTAAGTCATTGTGGACTTTTAAGAGCGAGAATCAGCATCCTTCCACATAGCAAGTCAAAAAATGTGAGATATGTCAGAGATATCATTCTGGGGAATGTAATTATCAGAAAGAGGGTTGCTTTAAATGTAGACAAAAAGATCACCAAGGTAGAGACTGCACTGTTAGGTTCAGATGCTACCACTATAAGCAACCGAGACATATTACTACAGATTGCCCTACTATGGGAGAAATGCGAGGCCAACAGTCATAGCAAAATCAAGAGGGACATCCAACAAGGAGACCTACAAAATAGAGGCAGCAAGAAAGAATGAAAGTCACGGTCTTTGCCATCAATCCAAAGCAGGCCAGAGCCCCAATAGGTACTATAATTGACATTATTTGTATTACTAATTTATTTACACATACTTTATTCAATACTGGGGCATATAGATCATTTGTTTCTTTTGAGTTTGTTAGAGAACACAATTTAAAGATTGACAAACTAGATAATAAGATGTCAATAGTATCACTTAAGGGTCATAGTTTAACCATGGATCAGGTATGTTTATCCTATTCTGTAGAGATGGAAAAGTTAATCATGCCCTATAACCTTATTATTATGCTAATGAAAGACCTAAATGTGATTCTAGGAATGGATTAGATGGGTAAATGGGTAGAGAGCATAAATTGCATAGAGAGAAAGATTAAGATTAGATTAGATCGAGTGATCAGACAGAACTGGTCTTTGAAGGAAATTGAAGAAAGATACCATAATTGGTTTTCACATTGCATGTAATTAAGATGCTAAGATAAGGCAGCCAAGGATATTTGATAGCAATGATATCAATAGAAGAGAAGAGCTTAGCTCTAGAAGATATACTAGTAGTATATGAATATCCTAACATATTTTTGGAAGAATTATCAGGATGATAAAGTTCACTATTGACCTAGTCCCAGGGATAGGTCCAATCTCCAAAGTTCCTTATAGAGCTAAGAGAATTAAAGGAACAATTGCAAGAATTGTTAGATCTGGGTTACATCTACCCAAGTGTGTCAGCATAGGGAGCACCTGTTCTTTTTATGAAAAAAGAAGGGTGGAAGTATGAGGTTTTGCATTGATTATAGAGAATTGAACAAAGTCACTATCAAGAATAAATATACTTTACCACGCATAGATGATCTTTTTTATCAATTACAAGGATTGGTTATCTTTTCAAATATAGATTTACATTCTTGCTATCACTAATAAAGAATTAAACATAGTGACATATAAAGACAGCCTTTCACACTTGGTACAAGCATTATAAATTATGGTGATGCCATTCAGGTTGACGAATGCCCCAGCTGCATTCATAAACTTGATGAACCAAGTATTTCATTAATTTTTAGATAGATGTGTAGTGGTATTTATAGATGATATTTTAGTTTATTCTAAGAGTAAAGAAGAGCATGTTGTTCAGCTAAGAGAGGTACTCTAGGTCCTCAGAGAAAAAATATTATATGCCAAATTTAAGAAGTGTGAATTATGGTTAGAGATTATTGCTGTCTTAATGTTGACATGAATGCATGATTTCAATAATAAAAAAAACTTGATTAAAGATTATGCACTAATGGTTATTATTAAGTTTTAGCATGTAGAATCAAGTTGTAGGTCTTAAAAATAAATAAGCACAAAAAACATATTTCATAGCGACAAGGCTTGAGCAAGTAAAGAAGCAAAAGATGGAGTATTGTAACAGATAAAGCATGAATGAAAAGGACTCACTTGTTTTCCATTCGTCTGTCAAAATGGAAAACTACATCTAACAGATGCAAGACAATATGTTTATAACAAAGTTTGTCTATCATAAGCAAGCCACAGTTTTTACCAATGGTCGTTTGATGAGAACAGACAAAGGTGAAAAAAATGATGATCTTTTCAGTAGAACAAAAGATTTCATCTGCTATCAACAGAAAAAGGCAGAAGAAGTGAAGATCTTTTTAGGAGAATAAAAGACTTCATTTATCATCAATAACAAAGGTGGAAGAAGTGAAGATCTTTTCAGTAGAACAAAAGACTTCGTCTTTCATTAACGGACAAAGCGGAGAAGAATTGTATAGCAGAATAGAAACTTTGTCTATCATAAGTAAGCTAATGATCATCTGTTATTGACAGACAAAGTGGAAGAAGCAAAGAATGTCTGGCAAAACAAAGAATTTGTCAGTGGTTGTTTGTTGTCAACAGACAAAGCAGAGAAATATTCCATCAGATGAAGGCATGAAGAAAACCTATTTGCAATCCAATAGTTCTTCTGCTAGTTACAAATAGACAAACCTAATAGACAAAGCTTTAAAGCAACAAAATATTTATGCCTCTACAATGCAATAGACAAAGGAACTTTGTTTTATGAATAGCTAGACAAATACTTCGTCTATCATAAGTAAAAGATGAATAATGATCGAAATGAATCATTGGTCTTAGCCAAGCATTAATAACGATATTTTTATATTGGCGAAAGCGGCAACCAATGCAGTAATACCTCAACTAGAGCTTATTGAAAAACCTGAAATCTTCTCCAAGGTCGGCGCTATAGGCATTACAATATAAACAAAATAAGCAAAAGTCAAAAGATTCAAAATGAGCTAATTAGATTGTCTTCTATTATTAATAGAGCTCACCTACCACCAACAACAAGAATTCAAAGCAACTATAAATGAAGCATTGTTGGAGCAGAAGGAAATAACAAAGCAATTAAGAAAATCATGTAAACCTTCTTGTGAGTATTTACTGATTTAACCTTAACCTTCTACAATCCTTCAAGAGTCAAGAGCCTTGCATTAAAACCTTCCTCAACTTTCCTTTAAGGCTCTTAACTACCATTGGGAAGATCATCTACTTTTGCATTCAATTTTCAGAAAACTTGTACTTACTGGAAAATTTCTATGCTTAAACTTCTGATATTCATTTCTTGTTCCTTGATCTAGTATTTGTAACTAGACTCAAGAAGAGCCATAACTGTCTAAGTGTAGACAAGAGCTATTTATTTATGCCCCCTAGAGCTGAATCTAGAACAATGCTAGGAGCACTTGTACCCTCCTGAAGCTAGAATCCAGAAGAGCATTAGGAATACTTATTTACGCCCCCTAGAGCTATAATCTAGAAGTGTTAGGGATATTATTGTATTTCTACTATTGGGAATAGTGGAACCTAAGACTCTAAGAGAAAAGTGATCTTGGAAGAGTGGAATAGAGTGTTTACTCGAAACATTATAAGAATCATTATGTCTTATTTATAATGTGTTCGAGTGATTGATTACTAGAGGGAAAAGCAATCTTCAAGGGGTTGAGAAATAATTTTTAAGTACCTAATTCATCCCTCCCCTCTTAGGTTTTAGCCTAACTTATGGGACCAACAAGTGATATCAGAGCAAACTATATAAACACTTGTAGTGATCCAATGGCAAACCCATCATTCTCATTACAAATATTCTCCGAGGGAAAATCATCATCCCGGCCACCCCTATTTGATGGAACTAACTTCACTTACTGAAAGTTAAGGATGAAGCAATTTATTATAGCTAATGATATGGAATCTTGGAGAGCTATTAAAGTCAAAATCACTCTTCCTACTACTGAAGTAGATGCATGGACCAAAGAGGAAGCCACCTTAGTCCAAAATAATGCAAAGGCTATGAATTCTTTATTTTATGGACTATCCTCATCTGAGTTTGATAAAGTATCCTCTTGTACTACTGTAAAGGATATATAGGATAAATTAGTGTCTATTTATGAAGGTTCTTCACAAATCAAGGGAAATAGAAGGAATATGTTGATAGGAAAACTAAAAAATTTTAAGATGAAGGAAGGAGAAAGTATATCTAAAATATATGCTCATTTTCTAAGGTTATTATTGCCTTGAAAGGTTTGGAAAAAGAAGTTACAAATTCTGAAGATACTAAGAGCGCTACTAGATTCATGGAACTAGAAAATTATAGCAATAGAAGAAGCAAAGAATTTGAATACTCTTTTGGTGGACGATCTTATCAGCCCATTGATGTCACATGAGCTAATCAAGAACAAAAGACAGGAGCCAACAAAGCCAAGAAGAGTATTGCTCTAAAAGTGACCAAAGAAAGCAACAGTGATCCCGCATCACAATCTGAAGATGATATGGCCATGTTGGTTAGAACTTTTAGAAAATTTATAAGAAGCAGCAGAGGCAGCACTTTAAGGAGACAGCCTAGACTACAGAAGAAAACAACTGAAAGAAAGAAGTATCTCCTCACATGCTATAGATGTGGAGGAGTCAAATACATGTCTCCTCAGTGTCCTAGTGAAGAAAAAGTAAACATAAATGAGAACGACTATGGAAAAGAAAAGAAATACTTTAAGAAGTCCTCAAGAAACCAAGCTAGAGGAATGTGCAAGAATGATGAAGACTCATCTGCAACAAGCTCAACAGAGAAAGACGGCAATAAAGTTAGACATCTTCCAAGAAGATGTTGCATGGACTAGATGGAGAATGACTCAACAGATAAAATCATCATCAAAGAACAACACACAATGGACCTAGAAACAAAGGTAAACTCTTACTACCCTTACAGTTCCGACTCTTCAAGTTCAAATAGCACTTATGTTAAATGCAAAAATATTTGATAAGTTAAAATAATCATAGAACTCTCTCTTCAGTGAGTTTGAATCAATTAGCTGGAAATTTATTCAAAAGAAGAGACACTTTAACGCAACTATTAAACTAAATTCCATTCTGGCAGAAAGGAATTTATCTCTACAAAAAGAAGTTGGAGATCTAAAGAAAAAGATAGAAATATTAAATAATATGTTAAGTAAATTCTCCAATCCAAAAGAGTCTGTGGCCAAATTTATGAGAATAATCAGTCAAACCAACAAGAAGGGACTTGGTTGTGAACAATTAGATGATGAAAATTTCCAAAAATTTACTGTATGGTCTAAGGGAATGAATCTCACAGAAGAAAAAGAGAACTGTCCAACATTAAAAGACTCATGAATTATCTCTAGATAAAGAAAGTAGTGGAATATATTGCATCTGTTAGAATCCCAAATATTTGCTATTTTTTCAACAAATTTGGACATAAAGTGTATGATTGTTATGCCAAAAAGATGCAAGCAAAAGTTACTAAAATGAGATGAAAATGAAAGGAATGAGCACACATCTATACCACACTCATTCCCACTAATATCATTGGACCTAATACATGGGTACCAATAGGGTAAGAAGAAGATTTGCTTTGAATGCAGGTAAGTCTTAAAGCTACATCAGGAAATACATAGTTCATGGATCGTGGTTGTTCGAGACATGACTGGGAACAAAAAGATGTTCAAAGAATTAAAGTAAATGAATAAAAGAATAGTAGCAGTCAATAATAATGATAAAGGTCTCATCAAGGGAGTAGTTAAAATTTATGGCTTATTTAATGTATGCATGGACGATGTATTATATGTAGAAGAACTAAAACACAATCTGCTAAGTATCAATCAATTATGTGATAAGGGTTACAAAGTTGTGTTTGAACCATTTGCATGTAATGTATTAAGCATAGACAATAATCTACCATTTAGTGGAAAAATACATGGAAATATTTATCTAGTATAGTTGGATGATATAGTTAGAAAATCCTTAATTGCAGTCAAGGATGATCCATGGGCATGGCATAAGAGGATGGGATATATCAATATGTAAAATATCAAGTCTTTGTGGAAAAAGGATCTCATGATTGGTCTGCTAAAATTAAACTATAACAAAAATCAAATATGCAAATCTTGTCAATTACAAAAAGGACCAAAGTATCATTCCACCCTAAGAATGAAGTATCAACATCCATACCTCTAGAATTATTGCATATGGATTTATTTATATTATCAAACATAGTCACACTTGGAGGAAAAAGATATATATATATATATATATATATATATGTGTGTGTGTGTGTGTGTGTGTGATAGTGGATGACTACTCTAGATTTACATGGATAATTCTCTTGACCAACAAAGACAAAGCATTTTTATTATTTTATACTTTTTCGAAGCTAGTCCAAAATGAGAAACAAATGTCCATTGTATTCATCCACAGTGATCATGGTGGTGAATTCAAAAATAGAAGATTCATTAATTTTTGTGATGAAAAAGGAATTCATCATATTTTCTCATCCCCTATAACTCTTCAACAAAATAGAGTTGTAGAAAGAAAGAATCGAACAATTCAGGAAAAGACAAGAACCATGCTAAATGAAAGTAAATTGTCCAAAAGGTTCTAGGGAGAAGCAGTTAGTACTGCTTGCCATTTACTAAATAGGGTTGCCATAAGAGCAATCTTAAAGAAAACCCCATATGAGCTTTGGAAATGAAGAAAACCAAACATCTTATATTTTTATCCCTTTGGATGCTTATGCTATGTACTGAATAATGGAAAAGATAATCTTGGAAAGTTTGAACCAAAGAGTGATGAAGTTATCTTTCTTGGTTACTCTTCCAATAGTATAGCATTTATGGTCTACATTAAGAAAACATAGGTTGTAGAAGAATCTATATATGTTAAATTCGATGAAGCAAATATAACCCTAAGAAAGGAGAGTGATAGTGATGCAAATGGAGCTATAACAAATATGAAGAAGCTTAAATTGAAGGATCAAGAGAATGACACCAATGATGAAGACATACAAAGTTCAAAAAATGAAGAGGAAGTAAGAGTAGGTAATGTTCCTTACTAATCCCCTACTGATTTGAGATTTAATACTGCTCATCCTAGAAAGCAAATTATAGAAAATGTATATGATGGTGTCAAAATAAGAAAGTCTATACAAAATGTCTATGGTCATTATGCCTTCATATTTTTATAATAGAACTAACTAACATTGATTAAGCTTTAAATGATGAAAATTGGATTATAGCAATGCAAGAAGAGCTAAACCAGTTTGAAAGAAATAAAGTATGGGAACTAGTTCCAAAACCAGAAAATGATGATGTAATCAAAACTAAATGGGTATTTAGAAACAAACTAGATGAGAGTGAGCTAGTTGTAAGAAACAAGGCTTGATTAGTTGCTAAATGGTACTCTCAAGAAGAAGGAATTGATTTTGAAGAATTACATGTCCCTGTAGCTAGGCTAGAAGCCATTAGAATGCTACTCGCTTTTGCATCTCATAAGGACTTTAAGTTATTTCGGATGGATGTAAAGAGTGCATTTCTAAATGGATATCTAAGTGAAGAAGTGTTTGTAGATCAACCTCCTAGTTTTGAGAATAATGATCAACCCAATCAAGTCTATAAGCTTACCAAGGCATTATATGGTTTAAGACAAGCTCCAAGAGCTTGTTTTGAAAAGTTGAGCAAATTCTTAAGTGATCATAAATTCAAGAGAGGAAAGGTTAACACCACTCTGTTTATTAAAAATATTGACAAAGATATCTTGATAGTTCAAATTTATGTGGATGACATTATATTTAGAGCTACTAATGAAAAACTCTGTTAAGATTTCTTAAAGATCATGCAAGCTAAATTTTAAATGAGTATGATAGGAGAATTAAATTACTTCTTTGGATTGCAAATCAAGCAAAGAGATGATGAGAATTATATTTGCCAATCCAAATATATAAGAGAGATGTTAAAGAAGTTTGAAATAGAAGAAGTTAATGCAGCAAGCACTCTAATGAGCACATCAACAAGGCTGGACAAGGATGAAAGAGATAAACTCATAGATCAAAATAATATAGAAGTATGATTGGATCTCTTCTTTATCTTATTGTATCCAGACCAAATATTCTCTTTAGCATATGATTATGCACTAAATTCCAATCTAGTCCTAAAGAATCACACCTCACTGCAGTAAAACAAATTTTTAAGTATCTATTTGACACACCAAATCTATGACTTTATTATCCCAAAGGAATAGACTTTGAACTCATCGGATATTCTGATGCTGATTTTAGATGATATAAAGTTGATAGAAGAAGTAATAGTGGAACCTGACAATTTATAGAAAATAGTTTAGTATCATAGTTCTCTAAAAAATAGACTGGTGTTACTCTTTATACAACAAAAGTTGAATATATACCAGCTGGAAGTTATTATGCTCAACTACTGTGGATGAAACAACAACTTCTTGATTATGGACTAAGCTATAAAGACATACCCATTAAATATGAGCACTAGTGCTACATTCTTGACAAAGAACTCTATTTTACATTCGAAAACTAAGCATATAGAAATCAGGCATCACTTTATTAGAGATTATGTTGAGAAACATAATATATGTCTAGAATATGTACCCACAAGTGCACAACTTGTTGATATTTTTACTAAATCACTATCCTTAGACACCTTCTGCAACATTAGAAAAGAATTAGGTATGACTAATGTGATGATCTAAGGGTAAAATCTCTAATGTTTCTGTGCTTGAAATCATGATGTTAAATATGCTTTCTTGAGACTAAACTTCATCTCAGAAAAAGTAAGTTATTCGAATCAAGTGCCCTATTCTCACTTTGTCTAAAGATTGTTTCCCAAGGTCAAGTACACCTCATTTTCTTATTAGAATTAACTTATAGTTTAGCAATAGTTACTCTCCCTTTCTTGGAAAATCACATTATGCACCTCGTATAGCCCCCACAATCAATATATTTTAACTCCTAAGTCACAATCCTTCTCTGCACTACCAAAACGAAATTCTACAGAGAGGAACATTTCAAAAGTAATCACAAAGAAAAGACAAGCGTGTGGTGGGAACTAAAGAATTAACCGCTGGTTCTTCAACTATTTTCCTGGAGGGAAGAAAATAGTTTTATGTTCACCATTCATCCATTCATTCTAGAATCATTTCTCTTTAAAATCTAGCTTTGCAGAAATAATTCATCAATCTCATCACTACTAAATAGCCCTAGTTCACATATCACCATCATCTAGGGCATTTGAAGAAGAGGGGAATGGAACAAACAAGTATATCACATCCATCTTCAACCCCTCATCTTCCCATCCACCATACAAAACTTTGGTTTCTCATACTTGAAGAAGCCTCTCATAGTTTTGGATGCACATGCCCTCCCCCTCCCCGACCTTATGGTCAACCTCTTAAGGTTCCACAATAATCTCTCTCTCCATTTCCCCAAACTTAAAATAATTATGTCTAGGTCAATCTGCTTTGTATCGTTGTTTGTACTAAAATGAAATGAAATCTTTTCATTATTTTCTGGCTACTTCTATTTATGTGGAGGAGGTATGTCTTTTTGCTTATGACAAAAAGGGAGAGAATGAATATACAAATTATATTAAATAGGAAATATAAACTATATAAATAGTTAATAAATTAGGGGGAGAATACATTCTAAATAATCAGGGGGAGAATATATATAAAACAAAATTAGGAAACATCAGAAGATGACAACTTGTGGAATGTTTAAACATTACAAACATTTTTATCTATATACATTCAGGTGAAAATTATCTTTTATGAAATAATTTTTAATCAAGTTTTATCATCATCAAGTTTCGATGACCAAAAAAACTTGATTAAAGATTATGTACTAATGGTTGTTATTAAGTTTTAGCATGCAGAATTAAGTTGCAGGTCCTAAAGATAAATGAGCACAAAAAATCTATTTCATGGTGATGAGGCTTGAGCAAGTAAAGAAGCAAAAGAAGAAGTGTCATAATAGACAAAGCATGAATGAAAAGGACTAGGTTGTTTTCCATTATTCTGTCAAAATGGAAAACTACATCTAACGGATGCAAGATAATATGTTTACAATAGAGTTCGTCTATCATAAGTAAGCCACATTTTTTTACCAACGGTCATCTGATGAGAATAAACAAAGGCAGAAGAAGTGAAGATCTTTTTAGCAAAATAAAAAACTTCGACTACCATCAATAGATAAAGGTGGAAGAAGTGAAGATCTTTTCAACAGAACAAAAGACTTCATCTACCATCAACAGACAAAGGCGAAAGAAGTGAAGATCTTTTCAGCTGAACAAAAGACTTTATCAACCATCAATAGACAAAGCTAAGAAGCAAGAATTATATGGAAGGATAGAAAATCTATCATAAGTAAGCCAATGTCTGCTGTCGACAGATAAAGCAGAAGAAGCAAGGAATGTCTAGCTAAACAAAGAATTTGTCAGTGATCGTCCATTATCAATAGAGAAAGTGGAGAAATATTCCATCAAATGAAGGCATAAAGAAAACCTATCTGCAATCCAATACTTCTTCTACTACTTACAAACAAACAAATCCAATAGATAAAGCACTAAGCAATAAGATATTTATGCCTCTATAATGCAACAGACGAAGGAAATTTATCTTATAAATGGCTAGACAAATACTTCATCTATAATAAGTGAAAGATGAGCAATGGTCGGAACGAATCGTTGGTCTTCACCCAACATTAATAATGATATTTTTATATTAGTGAAAGCAGCAACCAATGTAGTAATACCTTGATTAGAGCTTATTGAGAAACCTGAAATCATCTTCTCCTTGGTCGGTGTTGAAGGCATTATAACATATGAGGAATAAGCAGAAGTCAGAAGATTCAAAATGCATCAATCAAATTGTCTTCTATTATTAATAGAGCTCACCTACCATCAACGACTAGAATTCAAAGCAGCTATAGATGAAGCATTGTTGGAGTAGAAGGAAGTAATGAAGCAATTAAGAAAATCATTCAAACCTTCTTGAGATCATTTACTAATCTAAGCTTAACCTTTTACAATCCTTCAAGAGTCAAAAGCCTTGCATTAAAACCTTTCTCAACTTTCTTTTAAGGCTCTCAACTACCATTGGGAAGAACATTTAATTCTGGATTTAACTTTCAGAAAACTCTCCCTATGTTTACTGAGAAATTCCTATGTTTAAACTTTTGATATTCATTTCTTATTCCTTGAGCCAATATTTGTGAGTAGACTCAAGAAGAGCTATGACTGTCTAAGTATAGACGAGATATTTATTTACACACCCTAGAGCTAAAATCTAGAAGAGTCCAGGAGCACTGTGTTTATGCCCCCTGGAGCTGAAATCCAGAAGAGTGTTGGAAACACTTATTTATGCCCCCTAGAGCTATAATCTAGAAGAGTGTCAGGGACACTATTGTATTTCTGCTATTGGAAATAGTGAAACCCAAAACACTAAAAGAAAAGTGATTTGGAAGAGTAGAGTAAAGTATTTACTCAAACCACTATAAAAATTATTGGGTCTTATTTATTTTGTGTTTGAGTGATTAATTACTAGAGGAAAAAGCAATCCTAAAGGGGTTGAGAAATAATTTTTCAAGTACCCAATTCATCTCTCCCCTCTTGGGTTTTAGCCTAACATATAGGACCAACACTTAGGAAATGTAATTGGCAGAGCTGGATTATCAATAGACCCTAAGAAGATTGAAGCTGTGGTCAATGTTCACTATAAATTATACTGCAAATGCACGATGTCAAGTTTTGTAGTATAGTAATAAGAAAGTATTGTCTCTGTAGGAATTGTGTATTCTAATTGATCACTATCGATTGCAATGATTTGGAAAATCAAGTGATGTGAATTTAACTAAAAGTATAAATAAATAGGCTTTTGAATGGAAGATTTCAAAATAAAGAAACTCCAAATAATTGACTTCACTTGTTCTTTGTCATGGTGCTCTTAATTTATTATACATTGATTATTCTATAAGTTTATAAATCAAGAATGTTAATTCTCTCATTTCCCTCTCTTGAGTGCTAAGCTAAGTATCTACTCTCTACATCCAATTTTGATATCCTAATAAAAATCAAAATGTAAAGAATGCATTAAACTCTATAATTCTTTTGAATGATTTCATTACACCTAAAAGCTCTCCCGAGTCATCTAGCATCCCATGTTATGATGCCTAGATCAAATTCAAGATTACTTCTCCCGAGTGTCAAATCTCAAATATGTATTCATTCAATAAATGGATAATAAATTTAAAGCATTAAAAGTAAAGCATCACAAATAAACCATCAAGAATGCTCAATTATATAACTCATTAATCACACCATAATGTTAGCACGAGATCCATCTCTCCTCTAAAAGGAGTTTAGCTACTTATAATGAAATAAGAATGCATAAAACATTCATATAACATTATCAAATTTTGGATTCCAACTTTAATCCAAGTTATAAATGATGAATAGGATGCAGATGACTAAAGAAATAATGATCAAAATGGCAGCTAACTCTTCCCAATGGTGCTTGGCTTGATTTGCATCTTGACGCTTCTTCTTCTCCAAAAGCCTCTCCAAGAATCTCCCAAAAACGTCCACTATACTCTCCAAGGTATTCTCTAGGGTGACTACTCTTTGTTTTTATACTTCTTTTCTTAAATATTTATCTTTTTGCATCTTTTTTAAGCAATTCCAGAAAATTTATCATCGTTTCCAAGCAATCTTAGAAAATCTAGAATCCTGTCTCAAGCTTCAGTGTCATGACATTGAAAATGGATGTTGCGGCATCAAGATCATTGGAAACAAACATTTTGTCCTAGATTAATTGGATGTCATGGTACCAAAAATGGATGCTATGGCATCAAGCTTACTAGACATAAGAATTTTGCCTTAATATGGATGGATGTCACGACACCAAAAATGGATATCACAACATCAAACTTGCTGGAAAAACAACCTTGCTTGAGCCTGTATGGATGTCGCAGCACCAAAATTGGATGTTGTGGCATCATGTATGCTACCTTCAAAACGTCAGTGCTACGGCACCAGAATAAGATGTCATGGCATCATACTATTAGACTTCAATTCCTCCAATTTACAGCAACTTATTTACCATTCCAACTTGCTCACTTTGCTCCTTTTCTTCATTAATGTGTTGTGTGGATTTTTCCTCTTTTGTGCATTTATGTACCTACAATCAGATTTAAACATATAAACTATAAATGCACCAAGAAAAACTCTAGAACATATCAAAAGTTAGTTAATTTAGATACAATATAAGTGAATATAATTCACTTATAAAACACCCCAAAACTTATCTTTTGATCATCCTTGAGCAAAACAAAAAGAAGCATACTTTTACTAAAAATACAAAATACATCAATTAGGTTCATTGTTAAAAACATGGCTAAGAAGATAATTTCATATTATCATATATATATATATATATATATCTAACATTTCTACTTGAACCTTATCCTTTCTACTTTAGATTCCAAGTGCAAGAGCAACAATGTAGTCATTCCCATCTATCTCATTTCATGCTTAGTTTTATTCCAGCAACCAAGTAATATATATTTAGTGCAAACTCTATGAACTCACAAGTAATATATATTTAGTGCAAACTCTACAAACACACTAAATATAATCACAATAAAATAACAACTAAACAAAGCACTAAACAATCACACATGACTACAACCAAACACATGATTAAAATACATAACCACAACAAAATCTCTCTCAAACTTAAACCAAGACATTGTCCTCAATGTATGAGAAACATAAAGCACAAAAACTTCCCTAAATGAACTCAATCATCACTATCAGTATTATCTTCTTCTTCAATCTTTGCTTCAGTTTCATCTTCAGACTCATCATCAGCCACTTAATCTGCTTTGCTTTCATGTTCATCATCATTCAGTGGGTAGGAAAGAAAAACTGGAGGCGGAGGAAGTTGAATTGGATTTCCTGATCGAGTGGGCAACTCTGAGGCCAATGCAAAGTGGCACTGCATCAAATGATCATACTACTGATCATGTATAGTAGTCATCTAATCAATTTGCCGAGTAATCTATTAAACTACATAATGGAAACTAGAAGGTGTAGCCGCAGAGTTAACAAATGGTGGGTGAACTCGCCATTGTACAGTGCTTGTGCTAGGGCCTGGGATACGATGGTCACCTCTATTTGCCCTCCTGATAACATCGGGGGTGATGGCTGATTTGCGGTGCTAAAGTTTCTCAGATGGGCTGGTCGCCATGCCTACTTGAAGCATAAGTTATAAATCAATGAAGGGTGATCAAATAGACCTAGAGTACCTCTTGCCATTTATAGTACTGATGCTTCAATGTTTTTTCCCCACATCAATAGACAATCTATTTTGAATGGCATAATTAAGCACCGCACTATCTTTGGAAACATGGTTTGAAGGCATTAGCCTAGCAAAAATGGAATAATGTCAAATCTTTCTATTTATGTGTAAGCCGGATTGTGGAAAGTTGATCACTCTATTCCTGGATCTTTTCCATTAAGTAACTTGCTCTATAAGAAAAGTGAGTATCTCTTCATAATTTGGACCATGTTCTTTGAGCCTTGAATAGTCATCATTTGGTATATCGAGCAATTGATATCTGTGATTGATAGTGGTTCAATCAAATGGAACTCATTTGCCCCATACTAATGCCTTGTAATTTTGATGCTCCTTGGCATTATTATAAAATGCCCTCACAATGGGAATAAGAGTAGTGCTTGGTCGATAAATTCGCCCCATTGTCTCTATTCGATCACAGCACAAACACTTCTCATAGGATTTTCAAGACCCATCTCTCTGATGTACTTCTTATATACTATGGAATTTTTGTATTTGTTTTCCGCTTCTAAACTTACAAAAGCTAGTGTGATTGGGGGCCTTGATTCAAAACTTCTCTTTCTTTTGGATGGACCTGTAGAAACGGCTTTCTTTCCCTTTGGAGGCATTGTGAGGTGTAATGATAGTGAAATAATGTAGTTCAATGCACAAATTATTCACTAATAGCAAGCAATAGCCCCAAACCTCCAATTGTAATAAACAATGTTCTGATGCAATGGCAACCACTAAATATAAGACTCACTTCAATGAAGAATGTCCACAAGCACTTGGACAAGCACCATCCCAATAGGTTTTCACAACCTATCTACCTTTGATTCCTTGGTTGCATAAACAAGCAATGTAATGAAATATAGAAATGTCCCCTAGATTCACACACAAAAAGGTCCCTTTTTACTTAGGACTTTTGTCGAATACTTTAGATTCGGCAACAAGTTTGGTCACAAACAACACTTTCTTCCACAATTCACAATGCACCCCTCCTTACTTTCTTCTAGCATAAACACTTTACACAATAAAACTATGAAAATCATCTCACATAAGATTCTATACTTCTACCAAGCATTTCATCAAGCACCCTAAATACACAAGCTTCCCTTCTCCACCAATCACCAAAGAGCCAAAGTCTCTTTTCTTTTTGCAAGCAAACAAGGAAGAATGCAAACTTCTTGAGTCACAGGTAGTTGACAAGGTACTTATGTGAAGCCCTTAGCATTCACAACCTTGAAAGATGGAGAGGATGTGATGAGTTGAGCTCCAAGAGAAGATGAGAGGTCATTTGGAGTGGTGATGGATTGAGGGTTTTTAGGGGAAAGGGAGGAAATGGAAGCACAAATTGATGGAAGGAGTTGAAAGGAATGAAAGAGGTGCAATTTTGGCTTAAGGGTTTGGAGGGGAAAGGAAAGAAATGGAAGCACAAATTGGGAAATGGTTGAATGCAGCAGCATCAATGGGTTTAAGTTTCGGCTAGTTTACACATGTGAGGGCTCGAATGAGAGTGTCGCAGCATCATGTTTTGATGCCATGACATCATACCATGTTGTCTCTCATCTTTGCTACATGTGTGAAGTGGTGCCAAGGCATCCTGTTTTGTTGCCGCAACATCAACCATGCTATGTCCCTTCTACTTCGCATACTTGAAGTGGTGCCGCGGCATCTTGTTTTGATGCCACGACATCAAACTCGCTACCTACAATATGATTTCTATGATGTATTAGGATGCTGCAGCATCCTTTTTGTGTGCTGCGACAACTTGCTAGTTGAGTTTAGTGATCCACATTCCTCTCTTCTCATGTATTGGTTATCTTGGATGAAAAAATAATGTCTTTTTGGTCAATTTAGATTCCAAAGAAATGCCTTAACTTGCCAAACACCCCAATCATTTAAATTAATAGCATAAGTTTAATGTAACTATAAAAAGGAAGTTAAAACTAAATTGCCAAAGAAAATTACTAATCTAAAATAACTCAAGGAAATTTATTGAAAATAAAGCCTAAAAGACTTGGGTTACCTCCCAAGAAGTGCTTGGTTTATAATCTCAGCCCAACTGTACTCCTCTCCATTGCTCTTCTTTGAAGTGGGTGACGTCTCCACTCTAGTTTGCCTACTCATGCTCAAAGTAATGCTTGATCCTTTGCCCATTCACTTGGAATGTTCGCCCGTCTTGAGTTCTCAGGTCCACTACTCCGTGAGGAAATGCCTTGTCTATGGTGAATGGTCCAGACCACCTAGACTTCAGTTTTCCAAGGAACAATTTGAGCTAAGAGTTGAAAAGTAGAACTTACTAGCTTGGTTGGAATTCCCTTTGCAAAATGAGCTTGTCATACCACTTCTTGGTTAGGTCTTTGTAGATTCATGCATTCTCATAAGCTTAATTTCTAAATTCTTCCAATTCATTAAGCTAGAGTAGCCTCCACTTCCCTAAGATTTTAGAATTCAGATTCAACTTATTCAACTTTTTCATAACCTAAAATGCTTTGTGTTCTAGCGCAACTAGAAGATGACATGCCTTCTCAAAAACTAGTCTATACAGAGACATCCCAATTGGCATCTTGAAAGCTATTATGTAGGCCCATAGTGCATCATCAAGCTTTCTTGACCAGTCTTTCTGATTGATGCTAATGGTTTTCTCCAGAATCTACTTAATCTCTTGGTTAGACACTTTTGCTTGCCCATTAGCTTGTGGATGATAGGCGAGTGCCACTTTATGTCTCACATCATATTTGTAGAGGAGATTATCTAATAATTTATTGAGGAAGTGTGATCCCTCATCACTGATAATGGCTCACAATGTGCCGAACCTCGTGAAGATGTTCTTCTACAAAAACTTTAACATCACCTTCACATTATTGGTTGTTGTGGCTATCACTTCCACCCATTTGGAAACATAATTGACTGCAAGCAAAATGTATGAGTAACTAAAAGACATCAAGAATGGTCCCATAAAGTCAATTCTCTAGACATCAAAAATTTTTGCTTTGAGGATATTTGTCAGTGGTATGTCATGCCTTCTTAAAATTGTGCTTGTTCGTTGGCAACTATGATAAGTTTTTACAAACTTGTAGCTACCTTTGAAGAGTGTGGGCCAATAAAAACCTGATTAGAGAATTTTTATAGCTATCTTATCGGCACCATGATGGCCTCCATATGGAGATAAATGACAACTCTGCAAAATATCTTGCATTTCTTCTCCTGGAACGCATCTCTAGATAATCTGATCAGCACATATCTTGAAAATCAAAGGCTCATCCCATAGATAGGCCTTAACATCATGCATGAATTTCTTCTTGTGCTGCCATGAAATGTTATGAGGCAAGGCTCCACATGCAATGTAACTCACAAAGTCTACAAACCATAGGCATTTTCCACTCAACACAAAGAGTTGCTCATCTGGGAACTTCTCATGTATAGACTCTTCAACTTCAGGGTGTTGTTCTAGCTTGGATAGATGGTCAGCTACTACATTCTTAGTTCCATTCTTGTCTTGGATTTCCACATCAAATTCTTATAGTAATAGAATCCACCAAATCAACCTTGATTTTGCATCCTTCTTTGCGAACAGGTGTCAGAGGGTTGCATGATCAGTGTGCATAATGACTTTGGAACTAATAACAAATGATCAAAATTTATCCGATGCAAACACCACAGCTAGCAATTCCTTTCTAGTTGTAGTGTAATTTTGCTATGTTTCATCCAAGGTGCGGCTTACATAGTAAATAGCTCTGATGACTCTATCTTGCTTCTGTCCAAGTATCACTCCTAGTGCATTATCACTAGCATCGTACATTATCTTGAATGGCCGGTCCCATTGAGGCATCACCAAAATTGGAGCCAAAACCAACTTCTTCTTTAAAGTATTGAATGCCTACAAGCACAATTCATAAAAATTAAAAGGATTGTCTTTCTCAAGAAGATTACACAAAGGTTTAGAAATTTTTGAAAAATCTTTTATGAATCTTATATAAAAGCCTGCATGGCCTAGAAAACTATGAAGTCCCTTTATATTGGTTAAAGGTGGGATTTGTTCAATGGCTGAAATTTTTGCTTGGTCTGCTTCCATTCCTTGAGCTAAAATTTTGTGCCCTAATACAATGCCTTCACTCACCATGAAATGACATTTTTTCAATTAAGAACTAGGTTAGTCTCCTTACATCTCTGCACAACAAGAGACAAGTTATGCAAGATTTGATTGAAAGTAGAACCAAAAACTGAAAAATCATCTATGAATACTTCCATAATGTTCTCCACCATGTCATGGAAAATTAACATCATGCATCATTGGAAAGTGGCAGGAGCATTGCACAAGCCAAAGGGCATCCTCCTATATGCAAATGTACCATAAAGACATGTAAAAGTTATTTTCTCTTGGTCCTCTGGGGCTATCGCAATGTGATTGTAACTTGAGTGCCCAGCAAGAAAGCAATAATAGTCATGTCCGACCAAACGATCTAGCATTTGGTCAATGAAAGTTAGAGAAACATGGTCTTTTCTGGTGGCTTTATTTAATTTTTGTAATCAATACACACTCACCACCTAGTGACAATTCTAGTAGGTATGAGTTCATTATTTTTATTTCAGATAACTGTCATTCCACCCTTCTTTGGTACATATTGCACAAGACTAACCCTCTCACTATCAAAAATTGCATAGATAATACCTGCTTTGAGTAGTTTTAAAACCTTAACATGCACTACCTCCTTCATTGCAGGGTTAAGTCATCTCTAATGCTCTTTGGAGGGTTTGTAAGAGTCTTCCATCAGAACTTTGTGCATGTAGATGACTAGACTTATTTCCTTTATGTCCTGAATCGACCATGCAATGGTTGATTTGTGATCCCTCAATACCCAAAGTAACTTCTTTTCTTCCAAACCAGTCAAAGAAGAAGAAATGATTAGTGAGAAGGTCAAATCATTGTCTAGAAATGCATACTAAGCTTATCTGATAGTTGCTTTAGTTCCAATGCAACTTTTACTTCTTTCACAACCGATTCTTCATGCAAAACTTCCACTTCATTTTTGATTTTCTCTTTCAACAATGCTTCCAACGCCAAAACATGCTCCATGACTTCCTTAGAACCTATCATATCTTGACTAAAAAAATTTACAATACAATTTTCCAATGGATCCTGAATAATTTCATCAGAAAAAATAAAAGTTACACAATCAATCAATACCTCAATCCTATTACAACAATTCTTCTCAACTGGGAAACTCATAGCATGGTAAATATTAAACTTTACCTCTTTTTCATTGATCCTCAATATTAACTCACCTTATTGAACGTCAATTAATGCTCTTCCAGATGTTAAGAATGGTCTTCCAAGAATGAGGGGTACTTCATAGTCTTCTTGCATGTCTAGCATCATAAATCAACTAGAAAGATGAATTTATCCACCTCCACTGATATATCTTCTATGATTCCAAAAGGGTAGGTCAAAGACCTATCTACTAATTGTAATGTGATGGTGGTTGGTTTCACTTCTCCCAGTCCAAGTTTCCTGAAAATTGACAAAGGCATTAAGTTAATGGATGCACCTAAATCACATAATGCCTTTTGAAAAGAAGAATTTCCTTTAGCACAAGGGATAGTGAAACTCCCTGGATCCTTTAGTTTTTGTTAAAGCTTTCTCTGCAATATGGTGCTACATACCTCAGCTAGCTTCACTATTTCAAACCCTTCAAGCTTCCTCTTTTTTGACATTACTTCTTTTCGAACTTGGCATAATTGAACTTCTGCTCCAAAGCCTCTGCAAAAGGAATGTGAATATGAATTTTCTTAAACATTTCAAGAAATTTGCTAAACTGGTCATCATTTTTTTCTTTTGAAATCTTTGAGGAAAAGGGAGTTGGGGGTTTTGGAATTGGAAGATTATCATGGAATATGATTCTCCCTAATTTGTAATCTTCTTTTTTTTATTTTTCTTTCTTTATCTGCCCTTGATTTTCTCCTTATGCTACATATTGCTTTTCTGCTTCTAAAGGTGGTTGTGTCTCTTCTTCCTTCTTTGAGGATTCTAACTCTTTTCCACTTCTTAGAGTCACGACATTGCAGTGCCTCCTTGGGTTCTTTTCCATGTTACTTGAAAAGTTACCTCAGTTTGCATTACCAGAAGAACTTGCTATCTGTCCAATCTAAGTCTCCAAAGACTTGATAGAAACATTGATGTTTCCCATAGTTGTCTCTATGTTATCAAGTCTCATTTTATTTTTGAAAAATCTAGCTCGACTCTCACTTACAAATGTGCCCATAAGATTTTCCAAATATGACTTATTTTCAAGTAAATTTGATGGATGTTGAGGCTAAAATCTGGGAGGATGATTCAAGTTGTTTCTTACATTGCCATAAGAGAGATTATCTTAATTCCTCTAATTTTTAGGATAATATGGGTTCTGCATGTTGTTCCTCCAAAAATTGTTGTAACCCTTATTATTAACAAACTGAACTTCTTCTCTAGTTGGATCTGCAGCTATGTATGCTTCAATTGGTAGAGAAGAATGAGATGACTCTCTTGCAGTAGACACTTCCTTAGGTGCAGAATTAGCTATTGTTAATTGATGTGTTAAGGAAGATATCTATGCGGCGAGGGCTATGATTGGGTCCACCTCATAACAACCTGCTACATTCTTTAACATGTTCCATAATTTGGCATTGAAAAGTATTAGATGTCATATTTTCAAGCAGGACATAAGTATCATCTACAGTCTTTGCCATTAGTGAACCTCTAGAAGTAGCATCCACAATTATCTTGGTTTAACCATTCAACCCATTGTAGAACAATTGAATTTGAAGCCAATTAGGAAAACTGTATTGAGAACACCTTTTGATCAAGTCCTTGAACTTCTACTAGCATTCATAGAGTGACAAAGTCCATCTATTTCAATTGCCCTATCTCATTTCTAATTTGAGCAATCTTTGCATGTGGAAAGAATTTTGCGAGGAACTTTTCTACTATCTCGTTCCATGTGATGATGCTTCCTCGATGTAAGCTTTGTAACCAACCTCTTGCTTTATCCCTCAACAAAAATGGGAATAATCTCAGTCTAATGGCTTCATCTGGAATACCATTCATTGTCATTGTGTCACTTATTTCTCTAAACATCGCCAAGTGAACATTTGGATCTTCACTTGATGAACTTCCAAACTAATTTGTTGCACCATGTTGATCAAAGCCAGTTTTAGCTCAAAGTTATTCACATTGATCGATGGATGAGCTAGGCTAGAATAATTATTATTAACCATCGGTTTAAAGTAGTCCTTGATTGCTCTTAGCTGATTTGGTTCTGTCGTTGTGCTTGATTCGGCTCTCTTTACCCTTCTATTTTCTCAAAGTGTTCTTTTAATTTCTTGATCAAACGAAGTCAAATCAAGTTCTCTTGGATCTTCCATACACTATCAAGGATAAAAAAATTAAATCAAATAAAGATAAGAGAATAAAAAATTTAGAAGAGATGAAAGAATAGAAATCAGAATTAAAATTAGAACTATCTTGTAGTAATATTAGTAACAAATTAAACTATGCCAATCTCCGACAATGGCACCAAAAACTTATTCGCTCTAAATTATACTACAAGTGCACGATGTCAAGTTTATAGTATAGTAGTAAAAAAGTATCATCTCCATAGGGATTATATATTCCAATTGATCACTATCTATTAAAATGATTTAAAAAATCAAGTGATATGAATTTAACTAAAAAGTATAAATAAATAGGCTTTTGAATGGAAGATTTCAAAATAAAGAAGCTCTAGAGGATCGACTTCACATGTGCTTTATCATGGTACTCTTAACTCATTATACATTGATTATTCTATAGGTTTATAAATCAAGAATGCTAATTCACTCAACTCCCTCTCCCAAGTGCTAAGCTAAGTATCTACTCTCTACATTCCAATTTCAGTATCCCTCTAAAAATCAAAATGTAAAGAATACATTACACTCTATGATTCTTTTGAATGATTTAATAGAACTTAGAAGCTCTTCTAAGTTATCTAGCATCCCATGTTATGATGCCTACATCGTATTGAAGATTACCTCTCCTAAGTGTCGAATCTCAAATATGTATTCATTCAATAAATGCATAATAAATTGAAAGCATTAAAAGCAAAGCATTATAAATAAACTATAAAGAACTCTCAATTATATAACTCATTAATCACACCATAATATTAGCACAAGATCCATCTTCCCTCTAGATGGAGGGGTTTAGGTACTCATAATGAAATAAGAATATATAAAATATTCATATAACATTATCAAAATTCAGATTCCAACTTCAATCCAAGTTACAAATGATGAATAGGATAGAAAACACTAATTAAACAAGGATTAAAATGGTACAAACTCTTCCCGATGGTGCTTGGCTTGTTTTGCAGCTTGAAGCTTCTTCTCCAAACGTTTCTCCAAGAATCTCCCAAAAACATCCCCTATACTCTCCAAGATATTCTCTAGGGAAATTTCTCTTTTATTTTATATTTCCTTTCTTGAAGATTTGTCTTTTTGCATCTTTTCCAAGCAATTCCAGAAAATCCATCATCGTTTCCAAGCAATCTCAGAAAATCTGGAATCCTATCTCAAGCTTCAATGTCATGGCATCAAAAATGGATGTTTTGACATCAAGATCACTGGAAATAGACATTTTACCATAGGTTGATTGGATGCCACGAGACCCAAAATGGATGTTGCAACATCAAGTTTGTTGGACATGGGAATTTTGCCTTGATCTGGATGGGTGTTGCGGTACCAAAAATGGATGTAGCGACATTAAGCTTGTTGGAAACTGAATTTTTACTTTGGTCTGGATGAATGGCGCAGCACCATAAGTGGATGTCACGGCATCAAACTTGCTAGAAACACAACCTTGTTTGAGCCTATATGGATGCCATGGCACCAAAATTGGATGTCGCGGCATCATGTATGTTGCCTTCAAAACTTCATTGTCGCAGCACCAGAATAGGATGCCTCGACATCATGCTGTTGGACTTCAATTCCTCCAATTTACAGCAGCTTGTTTACCATTTCAACTAGTTCGCTTTACTCCTTTTCTTCATTAATGTTTTGTGTGCATTTTTCCTCTTTTGTGCATATTTTTCCTCTTTTTTACATTCATGTGCTTGCAATCAGATGTAACATATAAACTATAAATCCACCAAGAAAAACTCAAGAACATATCAAAAGTTATCTAATTTAGATATAATATAAGTGAATATAATTCATTTATTAGTCAATTGAGAAAGGCCAACTATAGTAGCAAATGTACATAGTTTCTTAGGGATGACTAGATACTACAAAAGATTTGTAGAGAACTTCTCATCTATTATAGTGCCTTTAACAAGGCTGACGCACAAGAATATTAAATTTGTGTGAACAGATGAGTGTGAGAGAAGTTTTCAAGACTTGAAGAGGCAGTTAGCAACAACCCCAATTTTAGCCTTGCCAGACAACAGAGAAAACTTTGTCATTTATAGTGACACCTCTAGAAAGGCCTTAGGCTGTGTACTCATTCAGCATGGCAAAGTAATATCATATGCTTCACACTAGCGAAAACCACATGACCAAAATTATCTTGTGCATGATCTAGGGCTTGCAACATTGGTATTTGCCTTAAAGATTTGGAGACACTACCTGTATGGAGAAAAGATAGAGATCTTTATATATCATCAAAGTTTAAAGTACATCTTTTCTCAAAAAGAGTTGAATTTGAGATAAAGAAGATGACTAGAATTGTTGAAGGATTATGACTTCACTATCCAGTATTATCCAGGTAGAGCCAATGTGGTGGCAGATGCCCTGAGTCATAATCATGTGTCAGTGTGGCAAGATAATTTACAAAGTAAGGGGTATTGATCAGATAGTTGAAAGAACTAAAACTAGAAGTGATAACTCCAACAAGTAAAGGTTAACTCAGTGTTTTACAAATAAGATCTACTTTGCTAGAGAGAATCCAAAAAAATCAAGAGCAAGCTCCATTTCTCTAAGAGATTCATGACAAATTGGATAGAGGAGAAACCTCTAATTATAGATATGGGGCAAATGGAATAATAATATTCCAATAAAAAGTCATTGTGCTAAGCTGTGCCAACCTCCGAAGGGAAATCATGGAGGAGGCTTACTAATAAAATTTTTCAATACATCCAGGAAGTACAAAGATGTATAGAGATCTTAGAGAAAGATATTAGTGGAACAACGTGAAGAGAGAGATAGTTTAATTTATAGCACAATGTTTAATGTGTCAACAAGTCAAAGCTGATCATCAAAGACAAGCAGGTTTATTAAGAACCCTAGAGATCTAGAGTGGAAATGGGATAAGATCATGATGAATTTTATGATAACTTTGCCTAAAACAGTGATAAACTTTAATGCAATATAGGTTATGGCATATAGACTTACAAAATCTATACACTTTTTACCATATTGTAAGAAATTTAGTATGTAATAAATGATAAAATTATACCTAAAGGAGATTGTTAGACTCCATAGGGCGCCATATTCCATTATATCAGATAGAGATCCCAAATTCATATCCAAGTTTTGGGAAAAGTTGTAAGAAGTAATGGGAACAAAGTTGTGCCTCAGTTATGCATATCACCCCCAAAGTGATGGTCAGTCAGAAAGGACCATCTAGACATTAGGAGATATGTTGAGAGTATGTGCTCTAAATTTTAGGGGAACATGGGATAAATACATACCGATGACAGAGTTCGCTTATAACAATAGTTATCAAGCAAGCATCAAAATGGCCACATTTGAAGCACTATATGAGAAGACATGTTGCACACTAATGTTTTGGGATGAAGTTAATGAATGAATATTTTTAGCACATGAGATGATCCAATAGGCTATAGAAGTGATCTTTTGGTGATCAGAGAATGTCTTGTGGTTTCTTAAGACAAACAGAAGAAATATGCAAATGGGAAACGCAGAGATCTTTAGTTTACTATTGGAGAACATGTGTTTCTGAAGGTATCATCCACACATGATGTTACAAGATTCGAGGTCAAAGAAAAACTAAGTCCTAGATTCATTGGACCCATTGAGATCCTAGAGAAGATTGGTGAAACTACCTACCAATTAAGGTTACCACCATCATTAGTTGGAGTACATAATGTATTTAATATATCTCAACTAAAGAAGTATCTCTTAGATCCAACCCATGTATTACGTGCAGAGCAGTATCATCTAGAGAAGGATCTAACATACCAAGATGAGCCCTTATGGATTCTTAATGAGAGAGAAGTCTAGAAGAAGGGAAAGATAGTTTGTCATGTTTTGGTCCAGTGGAATAACCATAGTAAGAGTAAAGCACTTGGGAATCAGATGGGAATCAGAAGAAGACATGTAATGACTCTTTCCAGAATTTTTATTTTCCATGTAAGGGTTAAAGTTTCGGGATGAAACTTATTTTAAGAGGGGGAGAATGTAATAACCCATAACAAATTTAATGCAAATTTATCCTTTTGGGCTATGTAGCAAAAGTTGAAATTTTGACCATTGACATGTTGACCGCAGATTTTGAGATTTAATAAATTTATTTATTATTTAAATCTCGGCAACTCTTATAGCTCAGATGGTTAGAACCACGGTCAATGAGAGTAGAGGTCAAGGGTTCAAGTTTCAAAAATTTAAAATTAGTTATTTTATTTTATCACTTTTGAAACATGGGACCACAAGAAGATAAGCCTTATTTGTATCAACCTTATCGTATTAGTTGCAGATTTATTATGTAATAAAGGGAGAAAATTTTGATTAAGTTACGCAAAAAGGGAATTCTCCCATAAGAACACAAAATAGCGTTTTTAAAACGTAGCCAGAGACTTTTTGTTATAATTAGAAAAGAGAAAAAAGAAAGAAAATAGGAGAAAGGGAGAGTGAAGAAGGGAGGCAAATTTACTGTAGGAGATCATCATCAAGTAAAGAGAGTTGCAAATTGTTGGTCCCTAACTAGATAGTAGCTCAAGAGGGGGGAGGGGATGAATTGAGCTTCTAAAAATTTTAGCCAATAACTTGAGAGATGTACTTAAAATAAATAAAAATATAACTCACAGCACATACACACAATATTTCTATAGTGGTTTGGCCCTTCTTGGGTCCCTACTCCACTTCTCTGAGTCAATCTCCTTTACTGAACTCAGGTTCCACTAAAATACTTATTGGTTTTCCAAGTTCACCAACAACTTACTAGTTTTCCAAGCTGACCAAAAACTTTTACATGTTGGTCTCCAAGCTCACCAACTAACTTATACACATTGGTTTCTAAGTTGACTTCTAACTTGCTGGTTTTTTAAAATTAATTAGAAACTTTTACAAACTGTTGATTTCACAAAGCTTACCAACTAACTCACTTTTTTTTTCAAATGGAATGTACAAAATAATGCCTCTTACTTAGGCAAACATGTACGAAAATGAAAACTCAATTAAATAAACAAAATATATAATGAGATCAGATTCAAACTCCTTTTAAAGTTAACGCAGATTTGATATGGAAGCCTTTAAGTACTTTGGCAGTGTAGTAGCAGTTGGATTTGAATAATGGAAGAACGTGGATGCTCTCTTTAAATGAAAATAGTTTTCAGTGTATTTTATATATTTTTAAATATCGCCTTAATCATCTTTATATAGGATTTGAAAAGGTTTTATCTACTGTAACCTTTGGCATCATTTTTGAATTAGTTAGGCAGGGTTGGTAATAACTTTTATATTTTGTCGGGGCTCAGAAATTTTGAGTAGAGTTCTTAGAACTTCTGTATTTCAATTTATGTCTTGATAGAACTTCTAAAACGATTCTATAAAACTTCTCTGATAAGTAAACTTTTAGCAGCATCCTCTTTAGAATTTCTGTGCATTATTTTATCCTTCAATGGTCATATTCTAAGTTTCTAAAGAACTTCTAACTAGCTTCTAATTTACCAATGAAGCTTAGATTTTGCTTCTGTATATCTTCAGTGACTATACCTGTTGGTCCCTTATGCGATGGTAGCTCAAGAGGGCAGGGGGGTTGTGAATTGAGCTTTTAAAATTTTTAGCCAAATCAAATGATTATGGTGCTAAATGAATAGGTAAAACAGATTGCACAATACACAACACAAGATTTTTATGGTGATTCGGCGCTTCTTGGGTTCCCACTCCACTTCTCTAAGTTAGTCTTCTCTACTGAACTCAGGTTCTACTAATGCCTTGATCAACCTAATCATATAAACGTTGGTTTTATAACAAGCTCACTAACCAACTTACTAGTTTTCCAAGCTAACCCAAAACTTTCACAACTTGTTAGTTTTTAAGCTCAGCAATAAACTTACACCCTTTTAGCAAATTCCCACCGTGTTTATCTCAATACATAAATATCAAGCACTCTGCTTGTGTTGCCAAACATTAAAGTAAAGTGTATAGATTAATGTCTCTTACATAGGCAGACTTGTACATAAATTCAGAATTCCAAGTAAATGAATAAGGAATAAGAGTGAAAAATTCAAACTCCTTGATTGAAAAGAGATTTGAACTTTGAAAGCTTTGACTGAGTTGTATCCATTGGGGTTGAACTCTTGAAGGAAGATTTTGAATACTCTTCGTGTAATTAGCAATGTTCAAATGATATTCAATCAGTTGTTTTCTTTTTGCTTTTGAATCTCTCTTTTATAGGCTTAGAGAGAATTTTTCATTGCTGACTTTGGTAGGCATTCAAACATTCAAAAATATTTTTCTTTACCTTATCTTTTGTCTGATGTCTGACTTTGCTACAATCTGGTATCAATCTACTACTTCTGTCGCTGACTTTTCCAAATGTTCACTTTCGTATTAACTATTCTAGAGACACAAGTGAACAGATGGTGTTTAGACTAATTTCGGATAATCTTAATTATTTTCTTCAGATTCTCCAAAGTGATTAAAATCCTTTTTAGTTGCGATAGGTCTTTATAGAGAGAAGTTTGGATTTTTTGAATTTTTAATGTCTTCAGAAAAGTGATCCAAAGTTGTGAAAAACATCCTTGAATTGTGACTCAAAGTTTTCTAAAGTAACTCAAAGTTCTCTGAAGCATGCCTCAAAGTTCTCTGAAGCGTGCATCAAATTTCTCTGAAGCAACTCAAAGTTCTCTGAAGCATGCCTCAAAGTTCTCTGAAGCATGCCTCAAATTTCTCTGAAGCAACTCAAAGTTCTCTAAAGTGTATCTATTTACTTTGAAGCTTGTCCTGTTGTTTCCGAAGCATACTATGACATCTACGAAGCATACTTGACACTTCCAAAGTTTTCTAGATTATCTCTGAAGCACACTGTAACATCTCCAAAGCTTTGAAAAAGAACTCCAAAGTGCGCTATGATTGCTCTGAAACTTTTTTAATCTTCTCCGAAGCTTTTTTAGTCTTTTTTGAAGCTTTTTCAAACTTCTCCAAAGCTTTCTAATTTTCTTCGAAACGCACTTGTAATTCTCCAAAATGTTTAATTTTACTTTGAAGCTTGTTGTAAAGATTCTGACAATTTTTCAATATTCTCTATAGTATGTTGTAATGTCTCTGAAACATTTTATGAAGACTCTAACGCTTTTTCAATGTTCTCTGAAGCATCCCAGAACATCTCCAAAGCATTCCCAAACATCTCCGAAGTTTCTTAGAACTGTTCTGAAGCATGTTTGAAAAGACTCTGAAGTTACTCCTATTTTCTATGAAGCACGTCTTCAATATTTCATAATTTTTGTTTTATTAATTCAGGTATATATGTAATTCATATACCTATTTTTAATGAGCATTTCTTTGTTTCTTTCTTTTATCGTTAATCTGTTTTGCAACTTTCTTGAAAATATATTGTTAGTACCTTAATGTTTCACTTATATTTTTGCTCATCATCAAAACACACATGAAGAATGTTCATCATCAAAATCAAGCTAATAATATACTCAATAATGCCTTCTTGAAAACACCTCTGAAAATGCTTAAAATTTTCTACAGAGTTTTTTTCTATGTAATGTGTCAGCATTCTAGATTGCTTCTATGTAACGTGTCAACTTTTTGTGTTGCTTTTGTGTAATATGTCCATGTTCTGCATTGCTTCTGCAATCTTGATGAAATTTTTGTTCATCCTCTGATTTGCTTTTGACATTTCGAGATTTCTTCTAGCATAATTTTGTATACCCAAGTGTCTTCTATATAGCCCAAGCTTCTTTTGAGTTACTTTTGACATGTTTTTGTGATCCTGATGAAACTTCTGTCCATCCTCTGATTTGTAATAATGCTATGTATTGATTCTGAGGAAGTTCTGATCTGATTCTGGCATGGTTTTGAGTGATGTTTGGTAACTTCTAAATGCTTCTGAGTTTCGGATTTTATTTCCGATGTCATTCTTAAATACTTCTATATAACTTATGATTAATTTCTGATTTGATTCTTGATTCCTTCTTAACTTACTTCTTAGCGAATTTTGAATATTTTTTTATTCAAGTATTCCTTTGTATATCTTTCTTTAAAAGGGTTAATGTAATAATGTTATAATTAACATCTTTTATTTCTTGTAATTACTTTCCTTAATCTATTTTGGTATTTAATGATGTAAAGTACATTGTTAGTACCTTAATCCTTCACTCATTTATTTGTTCATCATCAAAAGTAAGTTGTTTAATCTCATTCATCATCAAAATAAGGCTTAGTGAAAGGGGTTAGGCTTAATACAGATTTTCTTTCCTAGACCTTCAAATTGGTAGGTAGAAAGATGTTTGCATTAATTAGATTTTATAAAATTAATGCAAAGAGAATGAATGCACGAACTAGATTTGTGGTTTGATTCATTAGATTTTGCATGCATTAATTTTATTAATGCATAGAATTATTTGAGAGAGAATATTAATTAAATTCTCATGAATTGATATGCTGGATTTATTGAGATTTGAATGCAAGATTTAGATAAATAAAATCTCATCATTAGATTAACAAATCTCTGGTTTATAATTGTTTAAGACGCTTATGATGGCCTGTTTAGATTCTAATGCACATATGTTGTTCATATTAATGCAATGCTAGAATAAATTGCATTAGATTTTGTATAGTGTGTCTGATGGGATTCACTTTTTATTCTTTACGAACCCATGTTACTGGACACATGCACAGATGTTGTACATGTAAATTGGAATCATCATTGCAGTAGAATTTTTGAAATGAATTTTGTATTCCTTTGATGTTATGCGTCAGACATTGTTAATGGAATGGGAATGGATGAGCCATTAGACGCATGCTTAGTTTGCTTTGGATTGGAATTCATTACATGTTGTTGTGATTGTACTTAAGTACATAAAGTAAAAAAAGTAAAGAAGTTTTCATGAGATTAAAGAAACTTGAAATAGATTTCCTGTTGGTTTCCATGAGAACAGAAATTCTAGAATTTTTATGGAATTAGAATTCCAAGAATAATTGGATTTCTGATGAAATCCGGATGGCGAAAAACAAGGTGGGATGTCACCTTCCTTGGATCTCTCGGGGGGGGGGG
>JAYJMB010008379.1:30611-51608 GCA_036873735.1 Pouteria campechiana
CCCCCCCCCCCCCCCCCCCCCTCGTCCCTGCCGTTTGGGAAGAGACATCTAGGCCTGGCGTCTGCTAACCCACACCAGCGAGCAGGCTTAGATCTCGACTAGAAGCCCAAGCACCAGACCAAGCTTAGTGCCAGAAGCCCAGGCATGAGAGCCGAGCCCATGGTGCTGAAGGCCAGGCGGGATTGCCAATGGTGGTCTAGATGCGTCGATGATGGTCGAACGGATGGACAGATTTCATCCCCTTATTTTGGAACCTCCTAATCTCTATTTTGGACGATTAGACAGTCAAGTTTAGGATTTTTGGACCTTCCAGACTCACTGGATGAGTTAGATTTTCTAGATTATAGCTAGATCTTAAAGTTTGATAGGGCAACTACCAAGAGTTGAGATTTTACTTTCCTAGACTTGATGTTGTGGTCCATCGAATTGGTTAGACGATTATTAGATATAATTTCCCAATAGATGTTAGAGAAAATTGGGTTAAAAGAATAAAATATTAAGAGGAATTACATGTTCTAGTACATTGTATAGATTTCTTGTTAACACATATACTAAGATTATTTTTCTGCTTACTAAGTTTTGTAATCACCCCTTTGTTTCTTCTCACAGATGGTTCATCTCAAGAAAATTAAGGTTTTTGATAAAAGATTGTTGAAAACAGAGATTTTCAATTATTTTATTTCATTTGATTTTGCATTGAGATGTATTAAATAAGTTTTTTTTATCGCAGACATGTTAGAAATTTATTTGGGATAAATGTAATAAACTTACTTGAGAAATTTTATATTGCATTCCTTTTTTTCCCGCTATTTGTTTGCTAATATTTGGTTGTGATGCATTTAATCATTTAAGTATAGTATATCTTAGAAAAATTTCCTATATTGCCAGTGTGATATTGTCATCCTGGGTTGTAGGTTGTCACACAGTGCATCTAAAAGTTGCCCTACCCGTGGCATGTCGACAACTTCAGTGTCCCCTTCCTTACCTTCTGTCCGCTGCATGTCGACAACTTCGACAGTATTCAATGCTTCGACAACCGCGTTGGTGTCGTCCACCTCCCTGGCGAAGGTCTGACGAGCTCCATCCCTTCATCCACAATCGGAAATCTCACGTAGCCTTAAACCCTGAGCCTGCGCTTTAACGCACTCTCCAATCGACTGCCTTCGACCTCTCCTCCCTTGTCAAGCTCTGCAATCTCCACCTCGATGGTTGGCTTCCTAATCTAAATTTGCCAAATCTGCAGTTGTTTAAAGTTTTAAGGAACCAATTGAGTGGAGTGGGCTGGTGCCGTTGAGTTTCTAATAATTAAAATATCATATAAATTTTAAAAGGTGCGCAAAGACGAAAATATAGGTAATGCACTTGCTTTACTACTGCATCCAAACCAAGCAGATTTGCATTGCAAATGCATTGCTTGTGCATGTGGTATTTTGTGCGGAAAATGCATGTAGTATTTATTGTTGCCAGGTCTTCTATAAAGGGTGAGCGATACTCTCCGAAAGGTGGTAGAAACCAAGTGATATCATCCTCTAGGCGGACAGAGCACTCAAGTGGACAGTCATAAAAAATAATATATGTATATATATATGGGTCCTCTGCCGTGCTGATTAATCCATTAGGGCATTCAAAAGTGATGGATGGGCCTTACAGAATCAGATTCGACGATGACCCGTGGGTAAGTAGTCAAAACGAATTACTTCTTCCGAGGTGAGGCCCATCTTGAGGAAATGAGCAGGGCCAGGCATCTTTGGTATATTCTCTGTGTTGTTTGGAATATTCTCTCTTTTGTCTGGAATTACACCCCATCCTATGAACGTGCATTATTGCGATTATTCCCCAATAAATGCATGCGCTGGTTGGCAGAGTCGGAAAGATGCTTTGGCCTAATTCCCTCTCGAGGAGGATTGGATTAGACAATCCACCAATGGAATAGAACGCAGGAGGACAAATGAAATCCTCTGTTAATCGCAAGACTTGGTACATCCTACACATCCCGAGGCCAAGACCAGAGCAATATATGGAATGTTTATGGGTGCGCTTATCAAGTAATTTAAGAAAAAGTCATTTGCTCATAAGTTTAAGTTGTTAGTTTGGTTCGCATCAACCTGCATTTGTAAAATTTGATCCATTGGCAACACTTGTTTAGTTAAGATTAAAAAATCATTTTAATTAGAAACCTAAGTATACCGTAAATTTTATCCTATAAAATATGTATTTGTCAACATTCTCTACCTATTTGTTAAGTTATCTAAATCTCAAGTAAAAAAGTATACTTTAGAATCTTAACTAAATAAACAGTACCAGACATAATTAATAGATTGATAACTAGTCCTCATGCGGCTCAGCTTGTGATTAAAATATTTCTATTAGAACATTTTACGTGCCATCAAAATATTATCATGTGTAAAAAATAAAGATGGTACATGTTGTACTTGCTGTATTGAATATGATTTCATTTTATGTATATTTATTTATATATATTCTCAAATTATGTGGCCAACTCTCTAATTGAAATAATTTGAGTATCTAATCAACTAAATCATGACCAAATTGGATCTCACCTCATTCTCTAAGTAGGTCCAAAATGAAAAGTTTGTAAGAAGTCATTGATACAACCAATTGTATTGAATCCAAATATAAATAAATATTGTAGCTTAATTTAATCATTGTATCATGATAGATTCAAAACTTAAAAGGGCTAACCTTTAGAAAATTAATTTTCCCAAATACTTTTGTAGAATCTTTTCATTTCCACTTACCTTAATAAGTATATAAAATCTACTTTGACTATTGTATTTGGTATTATTTCTTTAATTAAGATATTAAAATTATTTTCGTTAGAGTTCTTCATTGTCTACACCTTTAAAAAGAGTATAACATAATATATAAGACATGAAAATCATTTTGATCCATTTAATCAAGTATTAGAAAGCTATAAAAAATTATAAAATCATTTGTTTTTATGAATATCTTAGAAGGCATGGATATATAATTAAAAGTTTTCAAATATTTCTAAAAATATTTAAAAAATTTATAAGTTAATATTTATCCTTAAACAATCTCAATTTTGCTGCCCATGTGAGTTAGTGATTGGTATAATCTTTGGGTTTCTATCTAAACTAATGGTAATAATATTAATTGTTGGGCAAAATTAATTTTATATAAGTGAAACCACAACCACAATCACAAATTAAATAATAGTTCTATTAGACTTTAGTTTAGAAAAGTTCTATGATGTTATACTACATAATAAGCTTCTGAATAGTGAGTTTAAAAAAATTCTCCATGCCTAAAACTTACGTAGGCCATAGCATTTTTTGAAATGATATTAGGTCATGCATAAAAAAAAATATTACTATTTTTTAAATATTATAGAAATTTTAATATCTTTTATATTTGTAAAAATATCTCATATAAGTAAAATATGTGTATTGAATGGTTTAACTATATAAATTATATTTCATGGACTATATAAATTATTATAAACTTTTTAATAGGCTGTGATAACTCCAAAAGATTTTTATTATTTTAACTTATGCAAGTTATGAATCAAGATACTTTTTAATGAAGTGTTGTATTTGATAAATGGAATGAGTCGTTAATAGAACTGTATAATGCACAATAAGTTTTTAAGAAATTATAAAAATATATACAGATTTTGTTGTGTATGTATCATTTTTCTCCTTTTCAGTGTAATTAATATGATGTAAAAGATGAGTAAAAGCTCCTTTTTTTTTCCTGTACTTATATAACATTTAACTGCTTCTAACTTTTCGTAAATTCTATTTTTTCTTTAAAGGTAGTTTGCATATCACCTTCTGTTGTAAGTTGGTAATGAATATTATTTTCAACCTCAACTAACATGGTACGAGTTCTTGAGGAAAAGTTGGAGAACTTTTTCCCGCATAAATTTCTAGTATATATTAAAGGAGTTTTTTTTGCTGTGAATGTAATAAGAAATTATAACAAGATGTGCATGTAAATGGCATTGGCATAAAAAATATTAACTATTTGTATAGAAAAATAAAAGATATAAAAAATTCATATAATAAATCTTTTAGCATAATTAATTAATTACGTAGTGTCATTTTTATTCGCGTATTACTGTATTTTCATATATTTTTATAATCTTATGATATCAGAAAATCAATTCTTTTAGTAAAAATTTAATATATAATATTAATGAAGAGATTATATTTTTTAATAAATTTATCTTAAAATATATAAAACAATCTTGCGCATTTACTGTCCGCAAGAAAAAGTAGGTTCACTGAGTGTTTTAAATTCATTCTACTATTTAAAATTTTTACTTGTAATTTATTGATATAGAAATTTATGTAAGTCACACATGTAAACGAGTAGAAAAAATAAAAAATAAAAACTTGGTATAGAACTAACTGATCCAATTTCTAATACATCTATCTAAACCCTAATTTTTATAAATCACTAAGAACGGGCTGATAATTTGGCATAAAAACAGGTAAAAAACAACATAAAAATAAATACAATAATTTTAAAATTTACGTAATGTTCCATCAATTCATACAAATAGTCATAAATATTTTAAAATAAAATTTGGAAATGAATAAAGTAGGAAAAAACTACTTGACAAAAATGAAGCATCTTGATTCGTCTATTTCTTAAATAAATATATAATATAAAAATGCTTTACTAGAATAACACTTATAATTAATCTAATATTTCTCAAAAATCCTTTCGCAGGATTAACATGCGAAAACCAACGGAGGTAATCCGATTCTCGCGTCGCGCAACGGTAGAGTTCGGATGCCCTACATCCGTAACTTTGCGTGTCGAATCCACTCATTCGAGAAGGGCATAAGGCTGGATATATCCGTCAAAATTGCTCGCCCGCATTGGCCTCTGGTAAGAAGCAAGCACGGAAAAAGATAAAGATATAAAAAAAAGCAGAGGGAAAATCTTATCTGAAAGTTGGTCATGGGAGAAAACTGTACGGTGACAAGTTTATTATTATTACTTTTTTCTAATTTTGCAATTTCTATTTTCTATATAGACAAGGTTAATAGATATCATTGTTTGGATAATCTCTCTGTTTTTTTTTTTTCGTGAATCTAATGACATCAGATCCTCTGGAGGAATTTCTGGCGGTAGCAGTTGAAGCGGCGAAAAGCGCCGGAGAGGTAGCGATAGGAAAAAGAATAGCTAATTTAATTTCGATTTTTTTATTTTTTATTTCTGATTTCCGTTTTAATTTTATTTCAGATTATTCGGAAAGGTTTTCACCTGAAGAAGCAGGTTGAGCACAAAGGCCAGGTAATTTCCTTATGTTCGTGATTTGGATTTTCTATTGTTATTACTTCAAATCTTTTGCGTATTCGTGCAATGTGCGTATTTTTCCTCGAAAATTTTTCTTGGAGGAGTTTTGCTGCGGCCACATTCAGGTGTAGTCTTACCTATCTATCAATCCCTTCATGTGCATGGGCTTCCGTGTGGCTAACAAATGCATGATCCAGCATGTCCATCAGGTGGGCCCCACTTTTTGTTAATTTGCCTGGCTGAAAAATATGAATTTAATGTCCTATGAGTTTTAAAAATTCAACAAGCCTCGTGCATTTTCCTCCACTTGAAGTCAGCTCTCTGCATTTTGATCATGATTCAAGTGCTTTATGCTATGGTTTGAATCATGTAGTTTGAGATACAATTTATGAATACAATTTATGTTTGGAGATTAATATGTGGAGGAGATGAAAATTTTGTAATTAGAATGGGATGAGATGCACCACTTAAGATAAAAAATTTCTCATTAGAGTTTCGGTGATTTTAATGGAAAATCTGTCCTAAAATCCAATGGCTGATTCTAATCACAATCTCTTAAGCTGCACTACAAAACAGAACTAAGAATAAATATGCTTATGGTATGCTATGATGTTTCAAAAAATTTCAAAGATAAAGAAATAGAGGAATTAAAAAATGTCAGCTGGAGCACACAATTTCACTCATTACTGTCTCCAAATGAAAGACTTATATGCAGATTTCAGCACTTAAGGAAATGGTTATACATTTTGAAATATCGTGAAGAAACACTGCTTAGAAATTTTTCATGCGTTTCAAAAATGTTTGTTGATTTTAAAAGGAAGGGCTGCCTAGGTATTTATTATTTTGAATTTTTTTTTAAAATATTCAAAGATTCTCAACAATTCTTGACAAAAAGAATTCAGAATAAAATATGCTCAAAATTGGCACATGGAAAGTATATTATACAGCGAAAGGCAAATGACTTTTGAACCTACGGTTGAACTTTGATAAGTCCAAGAATTAATTTTGATAATGGAGAAACCTTGTGAGTAATAAATTATGGTATTAATATGTTTGTTGAATGTGTTTAAGATATCTTTTTCTGAAAGTCACACTAAGACTCTATTTGGTATTGAGGAAAAGGGGTGGAAAAAGTTTTCCACCTTTTTCCATGTCCCTTTTCCACCACTTTTAATATGATTTGACATCTCAACTATCTAATAACTTTACCTTTTCTCATTATCACCTATATTTCTAATCATGATTTTACATCTTTTCATACAAAAAGCCTATCTATTTTATCTTTATTCACTTTATTTTTAATAATTACCTCGTATTGTATTAGATTATTCCTTTTTTCTACTTTTCCATATTCCTTTTTATCCGATATCTTTTCATCATTCCCAAACAGATCCTGCTTATGTTTTAGTACCCTTTTTGTATATTTTCAAATCAAAAGGGAACCCTTTGAGGAGGGAAAAGTGCATTTGTTTGAAAACAATCATGGAAACATGCTGGATTTTCACCAAAGTCCTTATACATGGTGTTTAGTGAAGTTTCCATAGTGTTTCTTATCATAATAGACCTCATAGGGGAGCATATTGTAGATTTATAATAATAGGGATTTAAGATAGAAGACTTATTTTTGATGCGGAATGAAAATCCCCAAGATCTATATTGCTTCTCAAACTTGAATATCACCATTCCAGAGTGTAATCACAAAATGGAAAACACTCACTATTCATGGCTTAACTGCCAATCCATTTTCCTTGTAGTGTCTCTTGTTTATGGAAAATCTGTTCTTGAAGAGAAGTCACATTTTCATTTTTAAGGAAGGGAGAGAAGAGGTTCTGGATGTTTACTAAAATTGCTCCTTTTGAACCCAAATTTCAAAAAATACAGTTGGAATGGGCAAGCCCATCATGGGCACCCAAATCAAGTCCAAGCCCAACACATCTTAACCCATAGGGGTCTGCATAAGACTCTAGACAAAAGATCCTTTCTGACAGAGCTGGGTAGGGGATTCTACAAGGGATCTCACTGGACCCATGTGGTCCTATTCACCTCTTTGGAACTTTAGGTTTTGGGATAGAGAACCTTATGGATGACCGTAAAGGGGAGCACATCCCTTGTGTCCAAGGACTGATGTATATGGACTCCACATAGGATCCAACTGGATCCGCAGGGACTGTTCATCACTTTGGAATCTCAGAGGATGCATAGAGGACCTTGCTGGGACCCACATGGTTCTATTCAATTTTCTAGAAACCAGTTCCTTGGACAGGGGACCTTATCGAGGTAGCACCCTAGGCCACATGGCCTTGGTCACCCATAGGGAATCGGATAGAGGATGGTGCAGGGCCTTGTTGCCTCCAATTGTCAAATTTTCACAACACAGAATTGGATAGGGGATCATTGTTTGAAGCATCATTTCTTGAGCATTAAGAGTATTCTCAGGAGTATTAAAGTTCATAATAACTCCAGAGTTGAAGCATTCACTCTATTGTTGCGAAAGTCCTTTCAAGGGCATTCAAGAGTAATAATTCTTAACTCATTCAAGCTGGATTTTATTCTGTTTTTTTGAGTATATTTATTTAATTTGTTTTGTGCTTTGATTTTTGTACAATCAGTCTATTTTAGAGGCAATTTCTGTACAACTGTAATTTTCTATTTTCTAGACTTATTTATAGTAAAGGATCTATCCTTGTTGAAATTGTATATGTAAGAGTTTGTTGGTGAACTTGAAAAAACCAATAAGTGGTGGTTGTTTTACATGCTGTTAGTGCTCAAACAGGTTGTGATCTCGGAAAGTGAAGTAGATGTTTAGTTTGGCCTGAATTGGCATTAGTGTCTTGCTTTCTTTGTTTCGTTTTTATTTATGCATTCTTTTCTTTGTTTTTTGTTTGGACAAAATCATCCAAGGCTCAATTCACCCCCCCTCTAAAGGGCTCATTCCACATTTTGGGATTGCTAAGCTAGATTTGCCAAGTCTAAGTAATTGAGAGTATGTTTGGTTTGAGGCAAAAGATAGTTAAAAGACTTTATTTGGAAAAAAAAATGATAAAAGTCACATTTTCTCTTATTTTTAGACTACCGTAACGTTTAACTATTCATTACTAATCTACTTTTTTGCATTATTACTTATATATTTTTTTAAAAAGCTTATCTATTTTGTTTTTATTCACTTTATGACTCACATCATCATTTATCTTTTTCTTCTTCTTCTTTTACTCTTCTTCTTCTTTTCCAGTTACTTTTTTCGAAACTAAACACATCCTGAGAGAATTCAACCTTGATCTCAAAATTTAGAATAATGAAAAACCGAAATTTACACTATACCCAAGTATTTATTCTTTTTATGCAACACTATGTCTAGCTCTTGCACACATCCTATTTTATGTGTGCTATATTGGCCATGTTCTTATCCTATTTGATGTGTGATTTAGAGTTTGTATTGGAAAATCTATAAGAAGTGGTCCTGACTTCTCTACATGCACAGGCAAACCCAGTAGGAGTGTCTTATAATGCTTTATCATTCCAAAAACAATCTACGAGTTTGTTAAGAATAACAATGTTCATCCTTTTCCTTTGTTGTGAAATTAGGTGCATTGACCAAAGACATGAGACTTTGTCTGAATATTTTTTTCCCTTCTATTTAGAACAAATTTTATTGCACGTTCATAATATATTGGGGCATTTACAGATGTTCCTATAAGTTATCTTTAATATTAAACATATCTATATAGTTTAAAATATTGCAGATAACCTACACAAGTTTTTATATTATTTGTAGATCTATCAATGCTGTCACAGGCCATTATGATCTATTAAATATTATTTTTTAATTTTAAAAGGTCCAAAATATCCCTTCTCCCCTAACTTCAGCCTTGATTTTTGGTCATCACCTCTTTACGCCTCATTCAAATGCAATTGCAACCCTTTTCACTTCCAACCTTCTTAAAACCTATTTTCATCAATTGCAATTTAGATCAATTGCAATCTTCTTTAAACCAAAACAAATTAATTCCACAACTCACCCTTTTGATACTCCATCGCATCCCACTTGCCCCATGTTCACCTTGCCTCCCCATTTTATTTCTGTTCTCAATGTCATCATTTCCTTCTCCATTCTATTTCTCTTCTCAATGTCATCATTTCGCTAATCTTCCTAGCTCTCCTTGTTTGTACCTCCCTACACTCATGGATCCCATCCCAACTATGGTTACTATGAATGATAATATAGATTTAAAAATGACATCAAGAAAGCACTAGATCTGGGCAATAGCAATACCACCAACCTTTTTGCATCATTAGCACCAAACATAACAAATTCTACAAAAATTAGGTCTTCAATTTAATATCATTGTCTTTGTTGACTTTCTTCTTGCTTCATCAATGCTCTCATTGTTGAGTCAAGGTTTATGCTAATGTTGGTCCCAAAACAGAGTGTATGGTAAAACATAAAACTAAGTAAGATTGGAAATCAAATGATTGCGTAAGTGCAGAACGAGAATAGTAGTGGAAGCACACAAGCACATAAGATAATAAATACACAATGATTATAGTGGTTTGGGCCCCCTTGACATCTTCTCCACCCTCCAAGGTATCCCAACCTTGGGTTCCACTAATCACATGTTGATCACACTTCCCTTGGTTTTCCGAGATTCAAAAATGTATATAACGCTTGGTTTTTCCATAAGCTTACTAGGAACTCTACACTACTTGGTTTTATCGAGCTTACCATGAACTCTTTATACCACTTTGCTGTAATGATCCCTTCCTTGTAGTAAAAAAACCAAATATTCCAAAACAAGCTTATGTACAATGTAATACCTCTTATTAGGCTGAGATGTACACATTTTAAACTCAAATATAAAAAATAAATAGTAAATTTACAGTGCTTTGAACTTCTCTTGAGATGAATTTGATGTAACTTTAAACTCGTTGAATGTTGAAATGCCTTGGAGTAAATGCACTTGGAGACTTGATTAGGAGTCTTATGATTGATTCGTTTGTAGCACTTAGAACCCTTAAAAATCAATTTCTTTTCCAATTAATCTTTCATGTATAAGTTCCAGAGGGACTTTTGAACAATTGGAAGAGGACCATTGAAATCCAGCCAATGAAATGTCATACAATTTCCGATTGTTATGGCTACAGACCTCTGTGGACATAACCTATTGGTTGTTGAAAAACTCTGTGGATGATTGTGGCCCCGAAGAACTCTGTTGGTCTCTTTTGTCCACGCCTCTGTGGACCTCTATAGAGGTTCAATAGACCTCTGTGGACGTCGTGACTAGAAGCACCAGTAGATAACGAATGCTACAGACCTCTAAAGCCATAGGCTTTCCTCTATAGCCCTATTCGTCTCCTTGGTAGGTCTCCTTTGTCACTCAAATCTTTGTACAAATTTATTAGCTTAAGTTCAAATTATTTACAAGTTTTATGGTAATCAAAACTATATACTTAAATTCGACACCAATCAGGTCCTTGAGAATGTGCCTTCCACTTCCTCACCTCTTGCTATGACCGTGATGTTACCTCTCGCATCTGAAACTCATTATATTAGGTTGAAGCCATCACCTGCTTTAATTTCTTTTGTGGTGGGAGATGAAAATATAACAGAAAAATGAATGCGTAGTATCATTTTCTTGTGCTCTTGTGTCTATTCTATTGTCTTTGATGTTTTTCTATTAAAACTGCTGAAAGTGGCCATTGTTGAGTCCAACAATTAATAACAACTTGATTTCGATGACGAATACAAGGCCTCCAAGCTTGTTAGTGGCTTTATTTTGATGATGAACAAATATATGAGTGAGAAATGAGTGTTAATAATATTCTTTTCAAGTGTTGCAGAATTTACATTGAAAAACACAAGTGTAACAAAAAAAATATCAAGTACACAAGATATAATCGTGTTAAAGGACTAAGTTCCATCAATAAACAACTCAAAACAAGTCCTAATACATTCAAGAACAAGTCAAGATAGAAGAAAAAGTGAGAAAGTCAAGTTTCTACACATGTTCTCATGACAAAGGAAAGGAGAGAGGAAGGATGTCCTCTGACAGAACTCTCTTGAAGAGTAACGACTACATTAAAAATTCTTTATAGAGGATATTATAGAGGATAGATTCAAATGACAGAGGTCTGTGAAAATTTGCTGTTGGAAGTAGGTGAAGTCATCGGTGCAACAGAGGAATTCATGGAGGATATTTGACAACGACAGAGGTTTGTCATTATCTCTGGTTCGAAAGTCCTCTCTCAAATAATTCTTGAGCTACTGACACCTTAGGGGTTCAACAGCCCTGTGGTCAAAAGTGAGCCATCAAATCAAACTTGTCCAAATATTCCAATAACTCACAAGGTCAATGCTTAAAATTTTGCACTTCAAATAGTTAAAGTTGTTAAGAGATTAAGAGATGGGTCCAAATCATGACCTTGACTTGAGGATGGTGCCATCATCCTCAGGAGGAGAAATTTACAATTTCCTCTTATCCCTCTCCATGCTTAAGCCTATTGTAAATGGTGAATTGCTGAACCTCTCTCTTTTCTAGTTTTCCATTCATTGGATTATTTAGTCATTAAACAGGCTCTTTCTTGCAAGATCTTTGCAACTCCTCTTTGGTGATTTATCTATCAACAAAGGATATTTTCTTTTAGGCTTTTCTTTTTACTATAGTTGAACTTTTTATCAAGTGAGAAATTTAGAAAAACATGCTTTATCACTTCAGTGTTTTATTTTTCAAATTTGGGAAAGATTCATGGGAAGTATTTCCTCCATCTCTAGTGTTTATAGAGTTTTTTTGACCTTTTTTGTAGAAATCAAGAATACCTTTATTTGTTGTTTTCAATTATAGATGGAAAATGAAAATCTTTGTAGTTAGATTCTTTATAGATTGAGTTGAAATCACAAAATAATCATGTGTTTTTGATTTTATATGATTTTGTATCTTGCTTTTGGGAAATTTGATGCAAGGACAAAGCCTTCACAGAAAACAGGTATTTTGAAAGCACAACTTAGGGGTATTTTGGGCATTTTAAATTTTTAGTGGACTATTATGGGCTTAACGGTATTAGTATATGTGCAAATGAAGTTAAATTTTTTGTAGGCTATTCGTAATATTTTAAAACTATGTTGTTATATCTAAAATATCAAGGAAGCTTATAGGTAAATTTGGAAATGCCCCCTAATATATCACTAATTAAATTTTCTTTGAATGAAATATTCAAGTAAAGAGTAGGCTATAATTAGGATGCCAATTACATTGATACTAATCTCATATTCCTCAAGGTTTTTCATATTTTATCACTTGATAATGTTTTAGTTAGGGGATCATGAAAAGTTTACTTGGTTAAATGGTACTCCCAAATAGCCTTATCTTTTTTCATCATTACCTCAGGGTAATACACTGTGTTGTCTGTATACTTTTTTATTCTCTATAATGTGTATTGTTGCCTCATTTTTTGCAATATATTACGACTAGATGCAAAGACTCCAAGAATTGAAGTTGCTTCAGAAAACATGTCATCCTCAATGCTTTTTGCTTACATCGGCATGGAGCTAGCAATTCGATGCAACTAAACCAACATTAGCAAAATCCCCTTTGACTAGTAAATTAGGGTAATGATAGCCTCAACTTCTCGATGTATTGAGGGAATTTGGCATGCCTGAGATCAAAATCAAACCCATTAAAAATTTAAAACATCAATCATTCTATAAAGCCATAAAAAATGATATACTAGAAAAATATATCATATACCACTACCTTTTATAAAAGCTAGAAGGATTGATGTCTGTCTGCCAAATGCTATATAACACTAGCACTATGCATCTTGCAACAAAGAAATAAACCAAAAAGGCTGATAAAAGAAAAACCCAGTAAAAACATCAAATTACCAAATTCAATATCTATAAAATGAATTTCCTTTCAAAGGAAAAAAATCTTTTTAAGTTTCATTAGAAATGCTACCTGGCCCATGTATGCTAAAAGAAAGTATGTAGATTTAACAATTCATAATAACATGTAAAAATGAATATTATTGGTAAGAAAACAATAATTATTCTACTCGGTTTTTCATGAAGAACTGGATTTTGATCTAGTCACTCACTTATTCCATTCTTCATAAACAGCCTTTAAAAAAAAATTACCACATTGATCAGACAGTCCTTACTATGCAATATATATCTATATATATATATATTCCTGGAATTAATATCTGATGCAGGCAGCTGGTGGTAAATATTTCCAAATGTATTTCATGCAAGTATTCACACATTGATCACATTGTTAGAAAAGGAAGCCTTCTTGTATATTGCCCACATGGATGAGAAATATAAAATACCCTCATCACTGTTCCGAACTGTGATTTTAACACTGATTTAGTAGAGCAGGGACTGCATGCATTTTGTTCTTGTGGTTTTGGTTAACCAGCAAGTTGATTATGATGGGCCATGGAGTTGTTGAAATTTGATAGTTTGGAATTGATAACATGTACACCAGACACAAAATGAATCTTGTCACACTTTAAGAATAGCCTAAATCAAATGCACATATGCTGTTTGAACTTGTATGGGAAAGTTAAGGATGCCTTAGAATCAAAGTAACACTTTGGAGCAACTGATTTAAAAGTTCAGAAAGTTTGATGGGTGTAAATCTTCTTTGTGTGATGCTAAATATCGATCTTCATTCTTGTGCATGTATTTTAAGGATAGTCAAGATGGCACCTGTCAAAGAGCTATATGTACATCCAACCAATCTGAATTTTGCAGGTTAGAAAAGACTCATGGTGGTGTTTTGAGCACTGATCAAGTGTGATACAGATTTTGAACAAGAACATTTCTAAATGATTTCTCCAAGCCCACAAGTCAATGGTTCTAAAGACTAGACTGACTGTTGGAGCCATTCCATCAAGCAATTTAGCATATCAGTTTAAAATGATGTAGAAGAAATAAGCAAATAAGATTAGTTGCATTGATAAGAGAATACTCCAATACTTCTGTTGTGACAAACAACTTCGAAAGCAGGCACAAGAAAACATTAAAAAGAGTTACTTTCCTTATAGATGAATGTCTACAAGCGCTTATAAGATTTGGAATGATAGGATATCCTCGTAGAAAATTTTATCTTGAAACTGTGGAAGGTTAAAATATGGAAGAAATGAGAAATTTGTGATTAGAATAGGCCAAGGCATACCACTTAGGATACTATCTTTAAGACAAATTTTCCCACCATAGTGCTAGTGGTTTTAATGGAAAATTTGTCCTGAGATGTAATGCCCGACTTTAATCACAATCTCTTAGGTTACACTCTTAAAGAGATTTATGAATAAATCGGCCTTTGCTGTGCCAAGATATCTCAAAAATTATCAAAGATACAAAAAGTAGAGGAGAAGAAAAAATGAGTAAAGAAAGTTTTTGAGTACACAGGGGCCACAGCACAAGACTTCACTCATCAATCTCTCCAAATGAGAGACTATGTACACAGATTTCAGCAACTAAGGAAACAGCTATATGTTTCCAAACATATTGCAAAGAAATGTTGCTTAGAAACGTTTCATGTGTTCCAAAAAATGTTTACTGATTTTAAAAGGGAAGGCGAAATGCCTATATGTTCTCATATTTATTTTTTTTTTAAATATCCAATAATTTAAACTATAAATTGTATATTTACAATGGCACTGACAAATCTCTCTCTCTCTCTCTCTCTCTCTCTCTCTCTCTCCCTCTCTCTCTCCCCCCTTTTATCATTTTTGCCATGGTTGGATTTAGGTGGATTTGGTCACAGAGACTGATAAAGCATGTGAAGACCTCATATTCAATCTTCTTAAGCAGAAGTACCCTGATCACAAGGTGATTTTCTGTTGCTTTTTTTTTTTCTTGCCATCAGTGCATTGTAGCAACGCTATTGTCATTAATTCAGGTCTTTCTGATTTATATATTCAACAATGATGGTAGTGTTTTAATACTATTTAGCTGTCTTCGTTGTAGTTCATTGGGGAAGAAACTTCAGCAGCATTCGGTACTGCAGAGCTGACTGATCATCCTACATGGATGGTTGATCCCCTTGATGGAACAACTAATTTTGTTCATGGGTTGGTGCAATTTTGTTCTCTTCCTTTTGATAATGAAGATGCTTGTATGGTGCTGTGTAACAGACTTTTTTCTGAGCCTAGAAAGTGTTCATGGTTTCCATCTGCAGATGTTACATAATGCTCATGTAATTTGTTGTTTATGGGTCTTTAAAAATCTCATCCTCCAGGCATTATAACTATCTATTGAAATACTAGTGCCATTGTTTTTTGACTGAGGACTCTTGGGGAATTAGCAGTTCATGGTAGGCTTGCCGTATTGAATTGTGCAAACATGGTTGGACTTGCCCATCTATAAGTGCACAGATGAGATGGAGAGAATTTTTATCTTTTATTTATTTTTTTATTATTTGGGCGTTTCTCCTCTTATCTATTCAGGACGTAAAATTCCTGTAATACTCAAAATATTTTGCAGTGGTATTTTCCCTGATCATCTACCCACATGGCTTTTATCTGTGGCCGAGAAAGTGTACATGGTTATAGGTTATGGATGCTCAATGACAATTCTAATCCATTTAACCATTAATTGGCAACTGGATGGCTTGGCTGAACATCATGCTTTGTAAACCCCTAATTGTAATGTTGTGGCATGAGCCATTTGTAATTTGGCTCATCAAATGGACTTTTTAATGCAGGTGGACATGCCTGTATTAACCAAACACAAAAATACAGTTATCTCAGCTGAGCATGTACATTTCTGCTTTTATTATCATTATGGTGATTTATTTTTCTACCATGTGTAGGTACCCTTTTGTATGCGTTTCAATTGGTCTTACTATTGAAAAAATTCCTACTGTTGGTGTTGTCTACAATCCAATAATCGATGAGGTGTGAACACGGACTATTCTTGGTTCTCCCTTATTTGTTTCTTGTTAGGTATGTGCTTCATGTTGCTGTTGGAAAAAGGAAATTTCTCATCACATCATTCCCTTTTCGCCTTCTGCATTTTCAGATTCCATAATTGCCATTTCTTTTTCCATCTCTGTTTGAACAGACCCTAAAATGAGTTACTTTTTCAAGCTTACCTCTATTTTATTTTCTCAAGAAGTGTATTTTACTAATTAGTTTAGCTGGTAGAGATGTATGTGTGTGCGTTTGCTGTCAAGTTTCAAAATTTTGTAGTGTTGCTTTCCTTGAGAAAAGGAAAATAGAACAAAAAAAAATTAAAAAGAAGGAAAAAGAAGAACAGTTCGAGAGGACCAGTGGCATATTAGTGATTTATTTGGTTTTGGTTTGATTGTCTTCTAATTTTTTGCAATCGTTTTGACCATCTTACAAATTTCATTCTCTCTATTTTTGTGTTGTTTCTTGTTTTCAGCTCTTCACTGGCATCTGTGGAAAAGGTGCTTTTCTAAATGGGAATTCTATTAAAGGTGAGGATACTTTATCAAGAGAGGAATTCTTGTAAAATATAAAATATCAGAAGTGATCTTTCTTCTTTTTTTTTTGTTTTTTTATCTGTTAAGCACACTTCCATCTGTTATTTTTTATACCCTTATAGAAGCATGCCAAAATCTTGAAATCATGCAGCATCATCACAGAACGAATTGGTGAAGTCTCTGCTTGCAACCGAGGTATGAAAACATTGCTTATTGCTCTAATTGCCTGTGAAAAAAAAAAAAAATCTCATTCAACAAGTTGGCATCTACTATCTGAACAAAAATGCTTTGTTTCTTTGGTGTTTTGATCCTTGGTGATGATGATAATTGTGATACATCTCTTGATGTTGGCTGAGGTGTGGCTGGGTAAGGGACACAATGGTCTTGCCTGCAAGAATAGTTAGCCTACCAGCGTGTATTCTTTAGGGAAAAGGAAGAGTCATTTCTTGCCTGGTAGTCTCCTTCTGGAATTTAAAAGGGAAGGTCCTGTCAGGTTTTCGATCACACTTTGTCACTTCCTGGATGAGCTGTCTTGCGATGGCTCCTCACCATCCTCCTGACTGCCATACAACTTGTTCTTTCACTTGCTTTATCCTGTCCATTATCTAGTAAGAGTTTTGTCTACTAATTTTTTTTCCTCTTAAAGAAAATAATGGTTACTGTTATTGCAGCCTAGTGCCAGGAATTTGGAATAGGATTTAAAATCCTATTTTGCACAAAAAAATTGAAGCAACTGCACTTACAAATTGCTAATGAAGAGTGCAATCATTGGTTTTCCACCTGCCATCACCTTCCACCTGGTTCTAGGATAATGTAGTGCTGTGCTAATTGTCAAAATAGACCCATATTGTAACTTGTATCCTAGTCGCATGCTAGTCAAGATGGTGTAGAACTTTTTCCCGAAAGCTTTTTACATTTTTCCCAGCCAACATATGTTTTTGTCAATCTTCTTTGGTGTTGCTGAAACTAAACAAATGAAATTGCAAACAAACCTCTCCTTTTATGCTTGCTCTAGTAGACTTGCCAAATGCCTTGTGTCTGAATATTACATTATTTTTAATGTCTGAATATTACATTATTTTTAATGCGAAAAGGAGATTTTGTCCTAGTAACATGTTGATAATCAGTTATAGTTCCCTTCTTTCCATGACTCGATCAGGTTGGGACCAAGCGCGACGAGGCAACTGTGAATATTACCACAAATAGGATCAAAAACTTGATTTTCAAGGTAATGTAAAAATTGACAATAATCTTTTTGAGAGTTTGAGCACTGAATCCTCAAGGTTGTTTGATTTAATCAGGTGAGGTCGCTTAGGATGAGTGGCTCATGTGCTTTGAACCTGTGTGGAGTTGCGTGTGGGAGACTTGATCTCTGCTACGAGTTTGGATTTGGTGGTCCATGGTACGCTTCTGAAAAAATAGTTTTAGTTTGGGAGTTGATAGGTCTGCCCCCAAAATGCTTCATTCTGGGCACAATATTGTTACCAATCAGTTTTATCCAATATTATAAGAACCCGACTGAATCAGCTGGTTTGACCGGTTCAACCTTTTTCTGGCTTGGTTCCCATCAGATCATGGTTTCAACTAATGAACTGCTGTGAACTGGAAAACCAGTTAAACCAGTCCAGTGGTTTAAAGAAAAACTATAAAAAAATGAAAATTTTCATATACTAAAATTTTTATTTGAATAATTATTAATTATACTAAAATTTTTAATAGAATAATTATTAACTATAACTATGTAATATCCATGTGATGGTTCAAACTGGTTCAGTTCACCTGTTGAGCTGGGTTGAACTAAATTGAATGCTGGACCAATTTAATTATCAGTTTGGTTCTCAGCAGATGATCAGATTAGTCTGGATGTGGAAATATTGTTCCCATGAATTTTTTAATATGGGAATCTGAGTGAAGCTTGTTTGTAACACCATTGGACTTGCTTTCATCTGTTAGGGATATTGCTGGTGGTGCGGTGATTGTTCAAGAAGCAGGCGGTCTAGTGTTTGATCCGTAAGTTCCATCTTTCAGAACATACTCTTGCTCGAGCATCAAGACACAATATCCATTTTTCAAGTCTGTTGCCATCTTTGCTTTGTCTCAGAAATTTACCTTGTGGCATCAGATCTGGTGGAGATCTTGACATCATGGGGAGGAAAATAGCTGCAACGAACGCTCATCTTAAGGATAAGCTTGTTGCAGAATTGAAGGGAACTGAGTAGAATCGCCAATTCCAAAAACAAACAGGCTTCAATTGATCATCTGTTTTTAGCCATTTTTATGGTTGCGTTTTATATATGGCCATGGTTTTCAGCTTTCAGCTAATCAATCATGACACAACCTACCGGCCTCATACTTGGTCGCTTATTCTTTTACCAATTTTTGAAAGCCATTCGGATTCAATATATGACGTGTGCTTTACCCCGTCTTGGAAGATGTGGTTTGCTAAATGATAGTCTAGGCGATAATATTACAGCATTGTAGTTTCCCGAACTGGTGGGATATATGCAGATGCAGTCTTAGCGGGGCAGTGGATGGAGTTAATGGTCATTTGGTGGAATGAATTTATTTGCTTCCTTTCAAAAATTTGGCAGTGGCTTGCATGGCACAGCCCATGATCTCCCTTGCTGCCATGCCTTTTTAAGCAAAGAAGTTGATGGCACGAAAGTGATTGGCCTTCAACATACAAGGCCGATGGATCGGATGGTGGCGTTGCTTTACATGCATGTTACTGTTTTTTATGCCATATTTGCATTCGGAGGGGACACATGCCCTTTATGGCTGGCATGCCGTGGACAACCATAGCCCTGTTGCTGTGGCGCCTCTCCATGTCTATCATTGCGTCCCATATTCCTGTCCATTAAAAGGACGATGTAGTTTTTCCCGTTCTCTAACCATCAATCTAACAATAATTCTGTGAAAATTAAAATTGTGTACCTCCTCACAGTGGTTTAAAGTGAAAAACGAATAGAAAATCGCACAAAGAAATCTTATAATGCATAATAAGATAGCCCATAACATAGAGAATTAACGTGATGCGGTCCTACACTGCCACCCTCAGGGCTACTAAGCTCTTCATCTACTTCGGGTAAAAATGGCACCAAGCGTGGCCAATGTAGGCGTAGGTCTATAATGGTAAAAGTTGAAATGATAATAAATTTATCTTGATAGAAAAATTAATTAACCCCGAAAGAGCAGCTGCTGTTTCTTGAACTTAAAAAAAATTCGTGTTCCGTGTGGAATCACAAATAGAAAACTACACTTTTTTTGGACCTAAGAGCCACATGGTTTAAGCACAGCCTATCTGGATGCTTTCTCTCTCTGTTGTAGCAGCTGAGGTCTCCTGTTTTTCAGGGGGAGAGAGAGTTGATTACCAATGGTTTCTAAAACTGTTCCCCATCCTCATTTTCAAACAAAATGGGCTGGGAAAACCCATCTGGGCACTCAAATCCAGTCCAAGCTCAACGGTAGGTTTGCTTCCCTTTCTTAATTCCCTATAGGCAGGCAAGGTTCAGAATCCCCTGAAGGCGTATGTTGATGACACTTAGCTAGGATGATTGCACCACAAAATGATGGTGGATGATCTATCTCCGAAATGTTTCCCAGCTGTGGCACTTATGGTTTACGCTTCGTTTGGTCGCGCGTTTTGGAGGCAAGAAAGTGCTTTTAAATCATTAGAAATTTTGGAGAGTGTTTGGCCGAATTTTAAATGTGCTTTCTATTACCACAGAAGCCAATTTATTGCATTTGAAAGTGGCTAAAATTTTGTGCTTCTCCTGCAAAGTAAAAAAAAAAAAAAAAAGCTTTCGTATTACAAAAAACTAGATAGAAAACCTCAAAATAACCTTACTCATAGATGGTTTACCTTCCTATTACCCAAAGTCCTTTCAACAGCAACTGCCATTCGCATCAACTGTTTTCTTCCATCTCATGATCCTTTCTTTCAAATCTGCTCATTCATTCCATTGATGTGATAGCAGTAGTTAGAGGAGTACAATCAGTATATAGTTGTGGAATATTGAGCATAACATGTAATTTATGGTTATATCTAGAGCCTAGTAATGCATATATCTCCTTCCATTATTTGCCCAACACGTAAATAGCTTCCTCATATGTAGAGAGGGAATAGCCTGTAAAAGGTCATTATTTAGTGGAAAAGACATTAGCTCCCACATGATTAAAATCTAAATAGTCCTAATAGTCCTAATCCTCTCTCTCTCTCTCTCTCTCTCTCTCTCTCTCTCTCTCTCTCTCTCTC